>KN835510.1:0-26125 GCA_000827255.1 Suillus luteus UH-Slu-Lm8-n1
TCGTGACTGGTTTTTATCGGTGGTGCTATTTGTCGGCCGGTATCCGGGTTCCAGCGTCGTATGGTGCCGTCTTGCGATCCACTTGCTATCTCCAGGGCATTAGGAGACCAATCGAGGCACCTCACTGCCGCGTCATGCCCCTCCCATGGGTCGCCGATCATACTGCCCTCCTTTATATTCCACAACCGTAGTCTGCCGTCTACGCTTCCGCTAACGACCGTAGTGTCATCGAGATGCACTGCAATCGACTGCACCGCACCTCCTCCACCATCCCATGACTTTCCTACTGGCTCTCCGTCTATTTTCCACTGACGAATCAAACCATCATCCGATGCGCTCATCACATTGCAACTGGCTTTCAAGTACGCAAGACTACCTATGCATTTAGAGTGACCCTTGATGATGCACTCCGGCGTCAAGCTCCCTGCTGGACGTTCTGGCTTTGGTTTATTCCATGACGTGGTCCGAGTATTGTGGTTGACGAAGTAGGACCGGCCGAATGGTGAGATGTGCCATTCGCATTTGGGATCAACGAGATATCCAGGATAATCTATGTAATAACATGAATTTGTCCCTCCTAGTAGCACTTTCTTTGCTCACCTAGTCGCACTCCTGGCAAAGGTCGGTTGTAAGAGGTTATAAAGAGTGTGTCGTCTTGATATTCAGTTCGATCCAACACCTGAAACTGTTGCCATAGAGGAGGGAGAGCGCCATTCCCGCCTGCTTCTGATTGAGTAAGTTGGTGTGCATCACAAGGTGGCTCCTTACCTTTCCAAAGTGCATCCTGACGGTGCTGTGCACCATATGGCGGTGGCTCCTTCTCGCTCGTCGGCAGTAGTACAACTGGTGCTGGTGATTTCGATGGCGCTTGTCGTTGTCCGTCTCTCCGGCCTGCTGATGTGCTTGAAACACTTCCTTCACTGAGCATGGCTCCGATCGCGAAAGAGTACTGTACTAGTGGAAGGTTGGACAGTGGGGTGGAGCTCGGATGATGATGCACAAATTCAGTAGTGCTAGTGAAAGGGAGACCTGCTGGGCGCTAGTGTTTGCATGCTGTATTTACCAATCTAGCGCCTTCCTTGCACCGCCTGCCAATGAAGGGCTTGAATGAAAATAGCAACTCCAATTGAAGTTTCGCGTTATTGGCACAATTTTGTAACTGTTCTGAATAGTGAGATACCGTGACTGAGCAGGCTCGAGGCCTGCGATTGATGGTACAGAGAGGTTGGTTTGAAACAGCCTGTAGGGGATGTAAGACACTGTGACGAAGTCTGGAATACAGTCAGTCTTGGCGTTGTCCTCAGAGCGGCGGAGTCTCAATGACTCTCATCCCCAAACGGTCTGCAGGACAGTTAACGTTCAGTTCTTGCCCCCAAGATATGCGGCGCGTCACAGACATCGAATGTCTGAGGATCATATATGCCATGGTTTACTGACCACACGACTCACGTACTAGTAAAGGATACCGTATACAGTATGGCCACATCAGATGCATCTTTAGCCGGCGTTCTTGCGAAACAATCATCTATGATGAACATGTGCAGCCAGCGCGCGGGCCTTCAACTGAATCGCCGGTTATCCCTAGTCTTGATATAACCCACTTCTGCCACCTTGGTCGTCCCCAACCATTCTCTCAGTTATCTTCGCCACCGGATAGGCGCCTGGGCCGTTTGCCTTCGGTAGTTCCAATTTTTCCAGCCTTTCCTCACCTGGTCTGCGAGCCACCAGACTGTGGATCATGTCCTACACCCCACAGACAGATCTATGGCTTGAACGATCTCGTCTCGATGGAATGATGTTGGGTGCTGTATCCTACGGTGTGTTTACAAGCTGCAATTTTGAAATTGGCTTATGTACCTCAAAAGGCGGATTCTTTTTCCTTACTGTCCAAGCCGCTACTGCTCTCGTTCGACGGCCTCGATACGGGGGTAAAATTGCACGTCATCGGGTCGTCCTCCTGCTTTACATCTTGATCACCTTCATGCTGGGTACGGTAGGCTTTGCTGCGAACGCAAGATATACGGAGATGATATGGATTGACCTTCGCGATGCCCCCGGTGGCCCTGCTGCTCTAATCGATGACGAATTTAATTACAAAATCAACGTTCTGGCACTGACCTGGTGAGAACATTTACCCACCTATTTGTAGATCGTTTATCGCTGACGCCCTCGTTCAGTTATTATATCATGGAGTGGTTCATGCAAGTCCTGCTTGTAAGTGGAATAGTTCACCATATCACCCTGTACAGGAATAATGCTTGTAACACTTAGCTTCACCGATGTTTTGTGATATGGGATTGGGCAAGATACGTGACGATCCCGATGATCACACTCTATATTGCCATGATTGGTGAATTTCATTATTTCCAGGCGACACCAGTAACTGACATATTGAGCAGCAATGTCCATCATCGTCCTAATCGAAGCGAGCACCGGTATCGTATGGTACAATATCAACATCGAGCTTGCCTACCTCTGCATCGAAGTGGGACTCACAGTGATGTACACTATCCTCACGGCAAATCGCTTGCTTGTCATTCGAAACCAGATGAAGCAGATCATGCCCGAATATGATTCCAGCACGTACGATATCGTCGTCCTCGTGGTCATCGAGTCCGCCGTGTTATACTCTGTCTTTGCTATTATCTTCATCGTTTCATTCGCTCTGCATTCTAATGTTTCAAATCTATGTTTCTTGTCTATCAGTCATGTCCAGGTGAGCAGACCGCAACTTGTATTATCTGCGTCTCTGACTCGTATTTTTGAAATAGGGCATTGCGCAATTGCTCATTATCATCCGTGTAGCTCGAGGACAAACATATACACATGAGTGGTCGGCCCGCGTTGCTGCAGCACCTACGACTGTAGCGTTTTCGGGGACTGTGTTTGATTCGATCAATGTTGAAGCTACACCAGAGCAGTGCGATGCTCAGTTGCATGCTCCTGTGGTGAGCATGGCAGAAGTGAACTTGCCGTAAAAGTATGATATCAATTTGTACCACAATGTACATAGTCTGTATGTGTAATGCATGTACTGGATGATCGGATCGGATAGTCTCAGTTATCTGAGCTGCAGCCTGTTGGAGGCCGGCAAGAGTGAATCAATATCTCACAAGCACTATCAAGTTTCAGCTCAACATCGCCACAGCACAACCTCACGCAGAAGCACTCACCGCCGACCGGCATATGCATCAATAAACAAGCCACGCCTCCGCATCCTTCAAAGCCTCTTCCCATCCACCATCCACCCTCTCCAAACACCGCACACTCTCCACCTCCTCCTTCCCCAACTTAAACTCATTATAAAGATGCGGGAACATACCCTCCCCCCCGCGCGGGCCACACACCTCAGCTTTTGGATCCTCCCACCTGATATGCTTCTCGAGCGGGTCGTATGGGATGCGGAGGATGTATACTGTGGTGTGCTCCCCGAAGAAGAATTTGAGCGTATTGGGGATTTGATGTGCGGTGGAGAGGTGGATGAAGCCTGAGGATTGATCGAGGGGGCTTATGGGGAGGGCGGTGGGCAGGGGATCTGGCGGGGCTGCTGCTGATGGGATGAGTTTGTAGATGTAGGTTGGGGTTGTGGCTGATGGTGTGGCCATGGTGTTCTTGGAAGACTGAGCTTGAGCTTGAGCTTGGACTCGACTCGGGGTGGAATCAGAGTAATATGATTATATTATACAGCTTATCGATATCGATGGAATGGACTAAAAATGGACAACGAGCACGATGTACATTGCACAAACGAAAAGATAACCACATGGACAAGTCACAACATACAGTAAACGGCGTCAGTAGTCATCACAACGGATACAGATACAATGTACACAGGCTGGTAAAAAGGTTATATATATATATATATATATATATATATATATACCTATATCATGCACCCATCATAAAATCTCACACCATAACCATGCACCCGTCATAAAATCAAAAGCTCATCAAAAGAAAAGCAGTGTTCATGCACCCATCATAAAAGGCTCACACCAAATCCTTCTCCGCCTTCTCCCTAGGCTTATACATCATCTTCCAAGCCGTAAGAGCCGGCCAAACCGCACGCCTTAAAAACGGGGCATTTCTATCATGGAAGGTACTGTGCGTCTGGAGGGTGACGACCACGTAGATCGTGAGGAGCGTGAGCGAGACCGTGACTTCAATGTAGTGCGCGAGCGTCTGTAGAGCGCCTTGGTTGAACTCTGCGACGTTCATTCCGAAGACGGACTGTGTGGGGTCAGATGGGCTCCGTCGCACCAAGAAGTTATGTGCTTACTGCTAGGAAACTTGCGGGTAGGAAGACCATCGTGAGATACGAGATCTAAAAGACCGTTAATCGTCCGTCACGTCAATTCAGTTTCAGAATGGGGAATCACCTGTTTCATAGCCGCCGAGTCCCTAACAGTCGCCTCCGTCAATTTTCGCGTCTGGCTATTATCATCGATATTAACAGTCGCAAAAGCAAGGTCCATCACGTTCTTCAGCCTGTTGCTCAACATCGCACGTCGTTTTTCAAGACGGTCAATCTCGCTAAGCAAGTTCTCGGATTCCCTCTCCATGAGGTCCTTCGACTCTTTGCGTTGGTGATCAGAGAAGTCATCAGAGTCCATGGCCGGATTGTGCGTCTTGGCGAGAAATTTCACCGATAGCTCAAAGTTGTGCAGGAGCGCTTGATAGTGCAAGAGATGCGCTTGGAGGATATGAAGCTCGCGCGTGAGCTCGATGTTGTTCGTTTGCAGCACTTTTGATTCCTGGATCATTTCTTCAGCAACGCCAATTACACTCTGCACAGGAAATACGTACCAGCTCGCTAACGTGGCTATACAACAGCTCAAAAGACTCGTCCCACGCGTATAAAGCATACCACAGAATCGCGAGGAAGACAAAGGTCGGGTCTTGGGATTTGTCGAATATTTTTTGCCAGTATACGCTGCCGCCTACGAGCTGCATTAGCGAGTGGAGGCGCTGGGCGGATGTTCGGCACCATGTGGATTCGGGGTGGTAGGAGATTATTGTGCTTGTTTTTACGCCGCGGACCATGTGAATCGCGAGGAGGTCGATGAAGAGCATGTTGCCATCTAAAAAGGATGTTGGAGTGTGAACACAAGGACCTGGGTACACGTACCACTCATGGGGAAAGCAGCCTGGGTATTGATACGGGAGTCTGTTTAAAGTCAACAGGGTAGTATGGACAGATGTTGGGATGCTTACTTGTGGATTGCGATAGTGGTACTGGAGTGGTGGGCGCTGATCTGGAACTGCGGGAGTTTTTGCGCAGCGTTCGTACAAATGGCAGGGTAACAGTGATGTCTATCGCACAACATCAACATGGGACCCAAAAATAAAAGACTTGGACTTACGATCTCCTTCTTTATGAATAGGCGCTTCTTGGTATCGTGAGGGTATCCAATTTATGGAGGAGGTGAAAAAGAATGGTTCGATGTTGTATCTAAGTACGAGGAGGCTTAGAAAAAGCAGGCAAGAAAAAACGGTGCATACCTCGTGCCCAGCATGCGCAAAACCGGCGAAGTCAAGTCATCCACAAATATCGACCGCACCCGAATATTGTCAGGTCGCTACAAAACCATCTTACGCCCCCACTCATATGCAAAGGACGTGAGGACTCACCTGCTGCCCATGCAATACATGCCAAAAACCATCCTCATGTTCATTTCCCACAACCATAGTACTACCCAGTCCTCCCATATCTGGGATTGCAAACCTCCCGGTGTTTAGCACATCCATCCAGTAAATGGTGCTAGATTTATTCAACAGGCACTTTTCGAGCATTTTACTACGTTTGACTTGGTCTGGAGTCCAGTTCCCGAACTGGTTTTGAGGGTACCCGCGCCAGGATGGATCAATGGCAGTTGTTGAGGACGAAGTTTCTACGTCAAAGTCCATCCACGGCCATGGTCCGGATGGTGCTGCATGTCGATACCTGGTGAGGGCATGAGTCAGAAGAAAAAAAACAAACAAAATGAAAGGGCAGAACTTACGGGGGCGCAGGGACCGCAGGTGGCAGAGCTGTATTACCGTCCTTTAGATGTTGAAGAGCAAGATCGTCCGAGTCGTCACTGCGCACTCTAAAAGCGGCAGCCAAAGTTCTACTAACTGCCATGGTGTTGGAATCAGTGCATGCAGGGGGTCGTCGTGAGGAAGGGTGACGGTAAGTATATATAGTGGAAGAACAGGCGCTCAGCGCTCTGTCCGGTCTGAGAACATAATTTAGGATAGACGCCTAACGTTACACGCAGGCTTTTGCCATTTTTGACCGATATTGAAAATTCATAAATATTGGGGTCATGTCGAGAAAGGAGTTAGCAACGCTTCCTGTAAGGCACTATGAATTGGTGTACTGAAATATTTGGATGAGCCCACCTCATGAGAGGGTTGCCTCAATTAGACCCCAAATGATCATTGTGAGATATATGATGATATGAGGCACGAGGCCCGAGGGGTCCTGCCAAGGATTCTACTCTAATTATTGCAAATACCACCCGGGCCAGTGAATGAGAAAAAGTATGGCAAACTATGTTCGATTTTCGAGGTCCATTGAAGTGACTCTCGGTGAGAGTAGTTGGAACGAAACTCACAACGTCGCTGCAGTGGCTGTACAAAAGCTTGGACTCACAAAATTTGATTACTTAACACAAGCTCGGCTGGCGTCTCGCCTAGTGTGCCACCATCATTTCACTATCATCATGATCATGCCGTGGCGCTATGGCATGCAAGTGCATGTGCTATTACTTCTATCCAGTAGCAATTCAGACTAATCTTAAACACAGTAGCCGCTCTACTTTGCAAGACTCGTCGCAACATCGGTCTTTGTCAGTGAGTATCAGGGTGTTCGTTTCCACAGGGCCGCAAGTAAAACTTGAAAGCGAATAAACGAGGGGCAGGGGAGTCGGGACTTTGTTGTATGCGATCGAGGTGAGAGAGTACGGATGCTACTGACATGTGCCTTTGACTGCGCCGTCCGTGCAGACGCTCTTCCAGGTACCGTTGGTGTCGGAGGATGCGCGGTTTGTGCGCAGTCCATCATCACCTCTTCCATCAATTCAAACTTACAAAAACGCGTTGTACCCCAACAACTGGTACAATGATATCTCCACCGATGCTTATACATACTGGTCAGTCATCGGGAACTAATTGCAGGCCTTGAAACTTGAAGCTTGATGCATGATGTGCACACTGCTCCTCGCTACAGGGTTGCTACAGACAAATGTACATCAGGGCTCATTGCTGTATTGACCATTTTCAAACAAAATCTATCAATTTAAGTATGTCGTCCGTGCCCTAATGAACACCATCAGCGTCAACACTAGGTTTTGCACGTGTTCGCGATGCCAGTTACAGGCGCCTGGCGCCCAAACAGCTTCCTCATTCCTTATCTCTGTCCGCTCAGACTCGTCTCAATTCCACTAACTTTTGCTTTGGATCCAAATCTATAGCTCCAGCTTCATTATGTTAAAGGACTCGGAGGATTCAAAGTAAGTTGTGGCTTTCTGGGATTTTTCACCCATATAACAGCAAAACAGGCAGAAGGATCCAGATCTAAGCGAATTGTGAGCGAAGAATAAGCTGAGCGATCACAACTGACATCATATACGCAGAACAACTGTAATGAAGGAAGTATTGGTTGTTCTCAAGGACTCGACGATCGCGTCGAAGACCGGCAAGGACAACCGGTCTCGTTTCTGGGGGGTGTACAAAAGAGTCGCGGAGGAACACGACGGCGAGTTCCTTGAACGATACACCAGCAACATGGATATCGTCCTGGTCTTCGTATGTTTCACAAGTTCATCTCTGACTCGCTGTGAGATTCATGTTTGATCAGTCTGGTCTTTTCTCTGCTGTCAGCACATCTTTTATCGTCGCGATGCAAAGCAACCTCGTTCCCAATCCTATTGACACCACGAATGCGCTTCTCGTGCAGCTCGTCCAGATCGGAGTCGGCAACATTACTGCAGTCTCTACGCCCGCAACGCCAGCATCTACATGGTCAGCGACCAAAACATCTTTAAGAATCCAAGCGATCGCATACGCAAGCTTGTCCCTGAGCTTACTAGCTGCTTTCGGGGCCGTACTAGGCAAGCAGTGGCTCGGATACTACAAGTGCCACAGGTATGGCCGCGGCTCAGAAGAGGAACGAGGGAAACGCAGACAAGAGACGTTTAACGGCCTCAAGACATGGCAATTTGATGCTGTCGTGCAGTCATTTCCAGTCTTGCTTCAGATCTCCCTTCTTCTCTTTGGGATCGCCCTCAGCGCCAATATGTGGTACATGCAGCCGAGCATCGCCTGGGTCATCATTGCCACAACGGCATTCGGATTCCTGTTCTATTCGCTGACGGTGATGGCATGTTTGATATCTCCCGCCTGTCCGTTTCAGACGCCGACATCTACAGTGTTGCGATTGGTATTGCGTATGTTGTGCAGGAATAGTAAGATCAATCTGTAAATTTCCGTGTGTATTTTCAATCTGAATTAATCTTGCAGAATATTGGCAACAGCTCGCATCGTCAGCCCACGGTGAGCGATATTTTCTTACGCATGGTCATATTTTGACCGTTTTGTTGTCTCAGGTGTGCTGCAACGACTGCTGGGTGTCCTCAGATCAAGTTGGACCCGAGTGTCCAAAGCACTGACAGGTGGCGTTCTATTTCCTACTTTACAGGAAAGCCAGTGCTCATTTTGCTCCATAGGCCCTGTGCATGCTGCTGGCGCATTCGCACTGCGCTCACATCGGCTGGTTTCCGTAGCGCTTCACAAAGGGCTGCATCATTTGGTCCCGCCCTCTTTGAGAAAGGCTGGAGACCCAGAAGCACAATTGGCCGACCAGGAACTGGATGGTTTGGCGGAGAAGGAACGCGCCCTCGGCCTAGACACACCCGTCAGTAAACTCGAAGCACCTAGCATCAAATGGCTGCTCGAGGCATCCACGGATCCTGAAGTGTTTCTTGCTGCTGCCAACTTTGCTCCGCAGGTTGAATGGCCTCTGGATTTTGACGTCTTGGACATGTTGCCTCAGCTGTATGACAATTTTACAAGCTGCGTCGACGTTCAGGAGCAGATCGTACCGTCATTGAAGGAGAAGGCCTCGGCATGTACAATGGCTCTCAGTCATCTATACTCCGGATGTGTTCTTCGGGCGTATCCTGACTTTGGTAAAGAAATTCTTGGCCATAAGGATACAAAGTTTCTCGGCCAAGAGGAAACAGACTGCGAGCTGTTTGAGAAGATGACGAACATGTGCGGAGACAACCGCATGGTGATTGCCACCACTATGACTCCTTGTGAATCGATGCTTGGCGTTTTAATATCCTCAAAAATGGATTTTCCTGTTCTCGAGCGGCTGTCACACGTTCTTCCTTATCACTTTGTTACTGAACGAGTGAATGAACTCGGAGAAAATCTCGCCATAAAAGCGATATCAGGACTACTACCCTCCGGATCCTCTCCGTCGACTCAAATCGTAGCCAACTGCACTTTTCTTGCTTGCGTCATGGTCGGTGCTCAGGTTGACAAGGGAGATATAGTTCGGATTGATAAAAGGTGTGATTGGTCCATTGGGTGGTTTTCTACCATGATTAACAAAGAGATTTCGTAGTTCTGCTTTACTTCGACTCAGCGAGTCCCTTTTGGTGCAGTTCCAAAGGGTTCTCTGGATGTTGGATAGAGATGATCTCGACGAAAACAGTACAAGAGTTGCAAACCGGGCAATGAAGCTCCTCAAGGTTATTTGTCCCATACTCGAGCGTGCTCAATATCGCCGCACTCCGTTCGACCTTATGAAGAACCTTGACGTTTCCAGGAAGATTTATTCACGAGTGAGGTCATCCGAACAGGGAGATTTCTTGTTCCTGCAAGATGTACTGCACTTCATATTCGCTGCTGCCAAAGTATCTCGTGACCCTGCGCAGATGTGGTATGGGCGGTACGACGGTGGTTCCAACACGTCAGAAAACTTCGACTGGCTGGTGGACTGCCTCGACTACATTCATTCCCACTACCGCAACATTCAATTCAACGACCACGAAGCGGCATTTGATATCCTTTTGCTACTGGGTAGCATGGGAGTGAGCTGCAGCCCTGTCAAACAAAACCTGTTCGTCGAGAAGCTCATCGCTTACATGGACAGTACCATACCTGACCATGTACGCCATGCTGCTCTTCGCGCCGCTCACAGTGCCCGAGAAAAATTGGCCTCAATCGATACCATTGACGATAGGCTACGTGATATGATTTTGACCAAGCTTTCCCCCGCTATTTTATCCGTGCTTTGTCCGCGACCAAAAAGTACAACACCCGCCGATGGTGTTTCTGTCCACTGTTCCGATCTTCCCCGCGACCTGGTTTATCTCGGACTGGTTTATGCCCTCGCGAGCAATTCTGTCTGGCACCACTATTTATACAAGGATCTCCATATAGATCAGTGCATCAGGATGATTCCAGAGTACCGCGATCCTGAGTTAGCCTCAGAGCATGCCTTTTACCTAGCTGGTATCCTCCTCCGCATCACACCTAAACAGACATCAGCTACATCGCTCGATTCTGTTACAGAGGAGCGGTGGGACATAACCAGAAGTGCATGGGACCACCATTCTCTCCACACGAAATACAACGCACGCTGTCTTGAGCTCTTTCCTATCCTCGTGGAAGGCACAAAGAAACATATACGGATTGCTCCAAAATCTGATCGTGAGCAGCTCATCAGTGATGTGGGTCGTGTTCTTGAAATACTGGAGCGGCAGAAACAATTGGAGAAGGGACTGGTGATGGGACTGGAGATGCTAGCGGGAGATTTAGAACTGAAAGAAAAGGCCGTCATTGCTTTGAATGAGTTGATAACTGCAGCCGGTCAATGATTATTAGGCCCCCAATTATGTTGGTACTTGCATGTTGTGCTAGAATCCTGTGATTAGAGGAAGGCATGGGACAGTGCATATGTGGAAGCGGAAAGTATCAAAACCTGAACAAAATCGATATGGAATAATCAGTCCAAAGACTCGGGAGACCTGCATGTGAACGTGGTTGAGGAATACTGATAATTGAACTAAACGAAAATCCATCAACCAAAAGTATATTATCGTTGGCCAGCCTCTCTATCGATTCAAGTATGTGTGATGTACGTCAAATGTACGTAGTTATTGATTCAATTTAAGTATGTATGATGCTAGTGCTCTATTACAGAGGTATAATGTAGTAAGATGGGTAATACAATGCAATGATATATAATACAAATCTGAAGTGCCCCTTGCCAGATACTGTAATATGATCAGCACGAGGCACTGCATGAAGGAGACATGACAAGTGTGCAATAATAAGGGGGAGGGGGGGAGTGTGAAGAGCACAGCAAGATAAAACATCTCCAACTCATCCGCGCACCACCATCTCCTCAAACAATATTCTGAAACCTCGGTAGCGATTTCTGTCTCCACCTCTCATTGAATTTCCTGAGTAGATAAAACACCGGCCAACCCATACGCTGCACCAGAGTGCTATCCGGGGCGATAAATTGGCTCTGCGAATGACAGGCCACCACGAGCCACGAAGTGGCGCATGTAAGAGATAGCGCCACCGCAATATAGCGAACGAGCGACTCTTGTCCCGTCTGCCCAGTGACCTCAGTGACGTTCATCCCAAACACCGCCTAGCACGATGATCATCAGCATTTCGAAAGCACTCTCGCATGCTTGGGACATACCGCAGTGAAGGAAGCAGGTAGGAATATCATCGTGAGGTATGCGATCTGAACGAAACATTCTTAAGAACTGCAATAATGAATACAATGGCGACACACGAACCTGCTTCATCGCACCCGAGTCTCGGACAGTGGCCTCCGTCAAGTCTCTCATATGCTTACTGTCCTCTATATTGACAGTCGCAAACGCGAGATCCATCACGTTCTTCAACCTACTGCTCTGCAAAAGTCGCCTGTTCTCCAATCTCCCGATTTCGGAGAGTAGATTCGCACACTCCCTTGCCATGAGCTCCATAGTGTCCTTACGTTCGTCAGCACTATATTGATCGGAGTCCATAGCGGGATTCGGGGTCTTGTGGAGGAACTCGACGGACTTCTGGAAGTCTTGGAGAAGCGACTGGTAGTGAAGGAGGTGTGCTTGGATAATGTGGAGTTTACGAGTCAGATTGATGTTGTTAGTTAACAGCACTTGCGATTCCTGAATGTCATTCATAATCAACCAAAAGAACAAGCGTTGATTATTCTACAACGCACCAGCCAATTGATATGAGTGTACAGCGACTCAAATGCCTGGTCCCATGCATAGAGAGCATACCACAAAATGGCAAGGAACAAAAACGTCGGGTCCTTGGATTGGGCAAAGATCTTCTGCCAATATACACTCTGTCCCGCACGGTAGACGAGGGAGTGTAACCGCTTTGGGGAAGGACGGCGCAAACTAGAGCTTGGATGGTACGATATGATCGTGCTCGAGTCCTCTGAGCGTACCATATGTATTGCGAGGAGATCGAGGAGAAGAATGTTGCCACCTGCGTAGCTTAGCTATCAGTCAAAGCCAGAATGAGAATGCTAACCAGGACTCACAGCTGAGAGAGAGTGCTGCTTGGGTATCAATGATTTGATGTTCATCTTGAAACACTTTAGCTAAGAGTGATCGCAGAACGAGCGAGAACGCCTACCAGTGGATATGTGCTGCGAGAGTGTGGATCCCACTGAACCTGGTGTGGTTGGTGATGGTGGTCGAGTGACTGGGTTTTGCATCGTCCGCATGAACGGGAGCGTAATCGTAATATCTGCATCGAAATGTAAGAACCCATCAAACCATCAACCTGCAGAACCCAATACGCACGATCGCCCTTGCCCGGCCGAATCTCTTCTTGGTAATGTGATGGTATCCAATTCAAGGACGAAGAAAAGAAAAACGGCTCAATATTATACCTACAACTCTCGTCAGTCACACAAACGATCGAGCAACGAGCCCAATTACCTCGTTCCAAGCATCTGCAGCACAGACATGGAAAGATTATCCACAAACAGCGCACGAACGCGGATATTCGGAGGTCGCTACAGCCAACGCGTCCATCATCGCACAACACACGGCAAGAAGCGTACAACTCACAGGCGTCTGCAACAGCTCCCAAAACTCGTTTATGCGTTCGGGCGTCACCCTGCTCGTTTGGTCTCGCCCCTCCCCATCTAAAACCGTGAAAGTGCCATCTGTGAGGACATCCAGCCAATGCACCAAGCACATATCGAGCTCGGAGCAGTTGCTGAGCATCTTGCTCCGCTTCACTTGATCCGGCTTCCAATTCCCAAAGAGAGCCTCGGGGTATCCGCGCCATGACTGGCCGTCTGCTACACCAGGCGGGGCTGGTGTGTTGTCGCGGTTGAGGGTAATGTCTGCATCTGTGTCAAAGTCCATCCATGGCCAAGGGCCTGATGGTGCTGCATGACGGTAGCTAGAAATTATTGAATCAGCTGGATCTACAGGCACGGAGGTCACTCACATAGGTGTAGGAATGGCAGGAGGCATAGTCCTATCGCCTGTGCTGCCGTGCGGAGCACTACGAAGACCAGTTGAAAAGGTCACGGAAGCTCTACGATTGTTGTTCGCCGACATCCTCGCATGTAGTGTCAGATGTGCGGCAGGAGTACTAAGGGAGTTGTGGGTTCTGTCCTGGTTATATACTCGTGATGGCGTCCGGGGATCAACTTATACGCCAAGCGCAGCCATGCCGCGGTGCTTGCCTTTACGTTCTCCAATTGAGGATATTTCAGCTCCACTGCCTGAGACTCGACCCTGGACTTGACACAGACTCAGAGAGTCAGAATCACTCGCGCACAGCATGTAGAGTCCAAGCCTGTGCAACGCCCCAGATCCTTGTAAGTCCGCAGTGGAGAATTCTGCAGGTGAGTTACCTTGTAGTACACGAAAGCGGCAATGGACATAATCAAAAAAATCAAAACGGTATCAGAACAGTCAGGACCTCCAAGTCATAACAGCAGGAGGAATTAGTGCCTCACGCGTCAGAGCCTCTCCGATGTCACAGGCAGTGTTCACCAAAGTTTCCACCTAGAACTTTCGAAGGAACGGCCAGGATTCTTCGTTCTTCTGAAGCATGATCAGGAGTTTGACTCTCCTGACCATCATGCTCTAGAAGAAGGATAGAAGAAGGACTGAGGGGACTGAGATTCTGGTACCAGAAGGATCGTGGATGGCGGCATTTACATACCTTGTGTCAAAGGATCAAGTAACAATAAATTACGTATCGTCAGTCCTTCTCGAATTCTGTGTGATAAACATACATAAAAACGATGCGCACATCGGAATTTTGACTAGTTCAGTGATCATGAACAAATACAGCAACTTGAAGACTCGAGAATCGAGATAAAGTATTCGATGATCTGATATACAGCTTACACGTGGCCATCCATATTATTTAATCCCAATCAGCCACTCCTTCCACAGGGGGCACACAGCGTGCCCAAGCATCCTTGTTCTCCATTTCTGAAGAGCGCAGTCGCAGGACTTACGGGATTTGCTGTATAACACACCAGCATCCGGTCCCTTCCGGAATACAGCTCAGTATAAAACAGCCATCTCTGCACAGACTACTGAAAGCCCCACAACTGTCATCACCACCAACGGAAGCGCGTTCCAGTACGCAAACGTCGTCTGGGAAACGATGATGCCCTTCTGCTTGAGGATACCCCTCCACAGCAGCCCTGCAAGGCTTGCACTGAATGTGAACGATACAGCACCGATATTACTGGCTACAGCAAGGGCAATAGCAGCTGCGCGGATCGTCTGATCGGACAACATAGGAGATGCTGCGCGCACGACCTTTGTGAGCAAAATCGTTGCACCAATGTTCGTCCCAGAAATGTTGCACAGGATCACTCCCAGAACACCGATCAGCCAGATGGTGCGGTACATGTCTCCATGTGTCGCACGTAGTAGCCACGTGCCGAAGACGTCCATCCAACCCTGATGCGACAGGGCTTCAATCAAAATAAACTGCGAAAAGGCAAATGGGACAAGGGCGAAAGGGAGTCGTGGGAGCGCAGTGAAAAAGGTAGGGAAGTGGGCGTGCAGCTGTTTGTGTAGGGCAATGGCTTTGGAGCGCCATTGAGCTACGAAGGTCTTGGATGAAGGCGGGGGGGATTTATTAATGATGGCGCGATCCAAATCGAGGATAGAATCCACCTTGTCTGTTGTGGGGAGTGGGAGGGCGGACTGGCGATGCCTGCTCTTGTCATCTGATACTGTTGTCTGCGCGCTTTGTAGCGTAACATCGTCTAGCTGCATTCCGTTTCCCTCTGGCCCTTTCTGCCCGCGGCCAAGCATAGGCAGCTTCCGGACATAGCGGTAATGATCCCAGGCAACATCATAGATGAACTTGGCCACGGCAAAAGGCAAACTGATCTTCCACACGTCGATTCCGAAGAAGCTGACAACTAAACACAGAATGAGGGCCGAAGCAAGCATGAAACTACCGACACAGGCGCCGATCGGATCAAGAAGGACCGAGCGAGCGTCAAGGTCAGCAGTGTGATTTAACTTGCGAGGGACGTATTTTTTATCGCGGTATTGACCACCAAGAGCCAAGAAGCAGAAAATACTGCATGCAATAAATGGGAGGATGGTGTACGCTGTGAAAGCAGCATTATTCACACTGAAACCTTCGCAGATCACCACCTAAGATTTTGGATAAAGGGAAGAGTCATGTTTTACATTTGAGATCAACGATACGGAGTCGAGACGTACATTAGTCGGATTCCCGACAAACAAGACCATGCTCGCTGTGTTTGCTGCTGCAAACTCGGACATGAGCCACGAGATGTGATTAAGCTCGGCAACTTTTGTATAGTAAACAAGAAACGCGGTTCCAGAGAGAATGACTGGGTCGTTTCCGAGCAAGATTGAGAGGAGGGTAAGCATGATGTAGAAGTAGGTATAGAGTTTCCAGCCGTTTGAGCCACCCTTGTTGCTAACCCAGAACGCAGCAGACTGAAGGATACCGGTGATGTCAAGGGTGATGGCCATGTAAGCAAGAGAAAAAAAGAGGATGAGGATGTTGTAAGGTTTGACACCGTCTGTACCGACGATGCCTCCACGAATGACTGCTGGGTCGAGACATTGTGCTGCCCAGAGGATGGCAATTGCAAGGATTGGTGCAGTTGTCAAATTTATTGGGATGCGGGGTATTCGCCGGGGGGTGGGTATCGAGACTGGATATATAACGAAGCCAATTGAGATGATAAAGACCACCAAGGTGGCCACAGAATAACCTGTAATCATGATGTTGGCTGGGGGTTGAGTCAGTCCAGGTGACCGTCGAACCCTAAAGTATATATAAGCTGCTAATTAATGTATCCGCAAAGTTCCACACACGTATATCGACTGTGTAACTATCGTAAAAAATTCGTAAAAGGGAAGGTAGAAGGGTGATCCGTATTGGTCTTATCGATTTCCTCTCGCTTTCCAGAAACTAAGGAACCCGCTGCGACACGCCGGTCGTGACCTGCATACGACCAAACTTGAGGGACAATACCCGATAACGTGTGTCAAATACACAGCCAATTGGCCTCCACAGTAATCACCGCGACCGCAGACGAATAACATTAGAAAAACTATCGTGGGAATAAACAGTTCTGCAACACCCTCAAACAATAATTGCATGATTGTTGCATCTCATCGACATCACTTAGAAGTCGTATTGTTCGTGTTCTAGTAAGTAACAACTTATGAGCTTATCGATGTCGTCAGCGTGGTGCTAACCTGTGCAGAATCTTCAAGTTGGAGCTCGTTTCCGATTCAGAACGCTAATATTAATGGCGTCATCTCGCACAGACTCAAGGGTCCCCTTAATTTTCCTCCGGGCTTCGCCTCGGATGAAAACCGTGGTTCAATATTTATGAATGACGATTATATGCAACACTGCATTTGATCTATCTCACTGGCTTGGTGGAGATTGAAGTTACCGAGGTCAGCCACATCATTGGCAACCGTGTAATGGACGTCTTACTCCTGACAACTCTGGCAATTGGATGTTTGTCGACAGGTTCCATTTTCACCTCATGTTGTTGTGAAGTAATCATCAGTGAGTGCGGACATCCGTTCCAGCAGTTGTTCTCATTTTTTGCATCCGATCAAGGTCCCACTTCCAATTATGTACGTCAGTGGAGCGTGTTGTCTCCGATAATACAATTATCCCACACTGCAACAGGTCTGGGGAAATCAGAATGTACTAAGCTATTAGCCTGTACTCTGTACCTCAGCGTGACTGTTCCTGCCGGCCAACAAGGAGGACATCATGCTTAAGACACCCGAGTAAGTGAGTTCAACCACTGTTTGAGTCGGGTAGTAATTTGCCCCCACAGTCGAGTTCCATCTCACAGAAATTTTGTACATGTAGGTCAACTTATCCAGGCAGAATCAGCTGAATCGCAAATCTCCTTTTGACTTGCGACGTTTCAGACTAAGCGAAGCATGTTGTACGGCACCAAAATTAAGTTTATGTTTCGAGACAACACACCCCTACATTTCGTCGCTTCTCTTTATCCACGAGTATGTCTGATCTCTTGATAATTACTGAGTAGTAAGTATTCACTGGCACGCGATCACCGTGCAAACGTGTGACGGCATTGCGCTTTCTACGTAGAAAGCCACGACATGGTACGAGTTTAGTGAGGAGGACCTATCATTGCTCGCTATATTTCTGTCTTGCTGTAGAGCAATTGATGGCCGAGGCTATCCACATCATTGAATGTGCTGTCAGTGACCTGTCAGAATCAAACAGGTGATGGCACTGCCGTCCGTGTATCCCCACTGGAGTAAATCCAGACTACTAACCTTCTCACCTGGCTGTATTTACAAGTGCCGAGGACAGTGTTTCCCAGTTGCGTGCTTTTCTTCTAGAATGATTTTAGACTGCTATTTTTCTCACCTGGCTGTCTTTGCAGGCGCTGAGTCAACGCTGAATACCAAATCTCCCAGTTGCGTGCCTTTCCTTTTAGATGATGATTACTCCTGATGATGTAAAACAGGTTGCGAACACGATTGACGAATGTTCCACTGGCGTGCCCTGTCATGCCTGCGATGACTTTGAGATGCAGACTACTATCAGGGAAGCTCGACTTGCTTATCGTGGTTATCTATAAGTATCCTGGGTCACGTGAGTGTAAACTGTGCTCTGTCAATATTTAACTAAGCACCCTTTTACTTTTTCTATCTGGATGGTACAGACGAGTGAGAACTCTCATTTCTCGCGGAAGATTGTTCCGCTTTGATCTCGGAGCCTTGATTGCATCTGGTATTTTAATACATGCAGGGAAAACTTGGTCAAGCTGCGCGGAGGTGAAACAATTCCCCCGTTATTGACCAAAGCTAGACGATCTATAGATGGTTATCTTACATCGTTGGCAATATCATCATCATCGTGATCTGCGCGTTCGCAGGAGAGTCTGCGAGTCAAGCCGTTGCCGTTGGGCTGCTGCGGAAATGCCATTGGAGCGCTAATGACACTGACTTCTCGTCCTCGGCCATTATCATAATTGCATGATTCTCCCAGGGGCTCTTGCACATATCCTCCAAGCGCAGGCTCACATCGATCGGCTATGAATACTTATGCGCCACTACCGAAAATGCAGCTGAGTGCCATGCCAATTGAATAAGCACTTACTATAATAAAACGGTAGGCTAGGAGAGCTGAGCAGCCTGTGTTATGCAACAAAGTTTAGCTGCTGGCGTGTGTTGATTTAGCTAGCCTGAATGCGGCGGTTGAATCTTGCCGCGGCATGATAGCGTGGCATCTGCGATGCATTCCGTGTCGCGGACTCTAAAGCTCAAACCAGTAATCGCACAATTCCTTAAACACCTGGCCATCGTGTTTCCATTGAGATGACGTCAGTGAGTTTATTTATACGTGGTTCTGCTGTACTGATTACGGGCTGCATAGCAAGCTTAGATGTGTTCTAACTATTCTCCGACTCACGAGAGGACGGTCGGCGAAATCACATTGGAGTCACCGCACTTCCATAATCAAGTTAAGATAACTTTCGTCTATTTGATCTGCCCACAGGAGACTAGCGTATTGCTGGATTTTCAAATCGGGATGTGCTCCAAGCCGTGCTGCACTAGTGAGTTATTTATGTATGTCCAATGCACGTCGAACTCGCGTGTAGCTTGCAAAGCCCCAGATCAACGTCAACAACCAATACATTGAATGCTACCGCTTGCTCATTGCATTTAACGTTACCCTAATGAGATTAGACTTTCAGATGTGTCATGTACTGGCTCCGCTGGTCCTACCGGTCTCAAGTATGTTCACATTCTACTTGATTCAAATTATATTTGCGGCAGTCAAGGGCATTAGTGCTCACTTACAAATCTTGATGACAGTCCAAAGGAGGCTTCTTTGGAATGGGCCATGTGCGACTCTGCGAGGGATGTAGATTCCGTAAGATAGATGTTCAAATGCCTCCTTCATAATGTTCACTGACTCGAGTCTTGCTCTACTAAATACAGGAAACAAGTGACGACGTGAAATTTTCGCTACAGTTGCATCGTCTTGTATCGCACTCTACACCCAGCTAGCCATTTCCAATGCCAAGGTTGCCCTGGATAGTCTTGTAAACGAGTATGTGCTTGTGCAGACGTCTCATTGATTCTAGTCAGCAATGGAACAAAAATATCAAAAGATTCCTAATCAGTGGGTATAGCTATACCCCGCCGACCACTTCTATTTTATTGCACATGTTAACCAGACAATTGGATGCCTAATAGCTACAGCCCCACGGGTCTGTTTACACCTTGCCACCCAACAAAACAATTGAGCTGTCAATACTAGGCGGACAGCTCGAGGTACACGCAAAGAACACATTTCTTCTCCTCCTCACCTTTCTTATGCGCCGCTCTACAATCCTTTCCACTTGCATGGTATGTGTATTATTTATTATATCCCGTTCGTTCTATCTCCTTCGCACAGCACGCCTTCTCTGTTGTCAAAAGCGCTGGAAGCGATACATACAACTACCACAATTCTGTGCAACAGGCGACAATATCAATGTGACAATCCGCTGTAGAACCGATAATTCCGGGTCATGGTTCCACTGATATGATAAATATAGCAGTTGTTGTATGGCTTAGTGATGTTCTTTTAGCCACATTGACCAGCAGCTTCTGATGTTACTAGTGATTGTTTCGCAGTCCGCAGTCGGGTGAATTAACTGCCTCAATTCTATAGGGGTAGGGCTGTGGTTGTTCGCAGAAGACACCGATGGTGTTTCTTTGAGCAATACAAAAGGTCTATATTCAATCCCTGACCTCGTTGTCGTTGCTGTAGGTGCCTGGAAGCAGCTGTGTCCGAATTATGATGAATTATCATCAACAATCCGAAACAAATTGTGAGCACTATCGCTAAGGCGATATGAACACGCGAAATTCCAGGTAATTCAAGAAGCATGGTAGCACCTGGTAGCACCCTATTTCTTTTCGTTCTATCAGCACCGCTCGTTGCCAGCTACATCTCCGCATCTTCCAGATTCTTCCTCAATCTTTATATCAACAAGAAAGCATCCTCTTCCATCGTTGTCCTATTTATAGGCAAACCCCTGCGTATTACTGACAAGTTCGTCCGTATGTACTTGCAGCATAAATGATGTCCTTGGCAGGCTCTTCTAAGAGTAAAGACCTGAAAGCCTGCCAGTCAGCTATTTGGGTTTGTGAGGAGCAGAATTACGTGCGCTCGCGCTGTCCGGAAGTGTCATAGATCGATCACTCCAAGTCATAGTTCTAATACAGCGAATTGAGACAGGTGTCGGAAAAACCTGTAATCTTCTGCTCGGCGCCCGACGAGTCAGTTGAATGAAGGCGGCCACAAGCCCAGAATACGCAGCTGCACGGAAATTATCGAGGTATGAGAGGAGGCACCACCTAAGTACACAGCGTCAGGAATGAACAGAATTCGTGAATACTTGTGACCACAAACGCTCCCAAGTCTCGTTGGGTGATCGGACGCGAGGTAGCCGCAGCTGCCCATGTCATTCTGCAGATGTGAGTACTTCAATATAAGCCTCAAATGGTACACTCACCTTGAGGCGTATATTGAAGATGCTCCGAGGCTCCGAGTCAGAGACGCGTTGCCTCCGTAGTCGAACTCGACGTGGACAGGCCGTCACAGGCGTGTTTTAGAATCGAGGGGATCCAATGCTAAATATATCAGGCCACCAGAGATCTTGTGCAAAGAGATGACGTTTGATAACGCGAATTCTAGTGTGGGCATTAACCAAGCAGTTCTCCTCGGTACAATGCACCTTGAACAAGATTAATAACATTTAGTGATAACTTGTACACATCGAGAGCAGACGCGAATAAGAAGATTTTCACGGGTCCCGGGAAGGGAGTGCTCTTGACGCTCTATGTACTGTGGAACCGACCCGCCGAGTCTCGCTCGATTATTAGCATCACGAATGATCAAGAGGTGCTGAGAAGGGATTCGTCACTTCTTGCCAGTGATTAAAGACTTAATATCTCTGCAGGTCAGCCCAAAAATACGACTGTTAACTTCCGAGTTCAACATTTATCACCTTGTTACATGCGCGGCAGGTAGATCGGTCGAGAAGTCTAAAAGAGAACCACTCTGGTGAAGAAGAGACCCAGTGGACACTCAGAACATTCCGACGAAAACAGGTCGGAGCGGAAGCAATAACCAAACACGTCAGAAGCACGCTTACCACGGGTCACTCTCGACATCGTCGTCCACGACGACCAGCACCCTTACCACGACTTTCAACTTATTCACGAGGTATCTATGACTAGTCGACCATCACGCAGCACTCCATCTTCGTCCTCCTCGTCACCACATGGTTCAAAGCTGTCCAAATTCCTAGCAAAACAGAGCCGGGACAGGTCAAAATCTATGACAGATCCAATCGCAGCTGCCAGCACCGCGTCCATCGCCAGCTCAAGTTCATCCAACTGTACGTCCGTCAGTAGCCCACCACTCTCACAGTACAGCTCGCGAAAGAGCGGTAGATTTGGTGGTGGGAACGCCAGTAACAATCTTAGAGACGACAAGCCAAGTAGCCCGCAGCCTGACCCTGATAGTGAACAGGAGGACTCATTTGATGAAACACCTGTTATTATCGAGCCTGTTGATATCTTGCGCTCGCGGAATCGCTCAGAACGCCCTCTCAGCACCATTTCTGATATACATCCCTCTTCATCCATGTACGCTTCAACATCATCCACACGTATATCGGATCTCCCTACTCGACTATCTGGATGGCTATCACATACTTTTACCAACTCATCAACAGACCTATCTCTTCCGTCAATACTCTCGCAGTCCAATTTTACCACCCAGGCATCCCCTAAGGCCAAGAGCTCAGCCTTACTCACCGCTGCGAAGCACGGCAAAGGACATCTCGATCGCGCAATGCGCTTTCTGCTGGATAGTGATTCTATCCCTAACAAATCTCCAGAGCCTATCTGGCTCCTTGGTGTACAGCATCCAGGATATGAACCTCCACCTCATCCTACCCCCAGCCGCCGCCCTTCAGTCGAATCACGCCGCTCTCCATCGTTCCGTTCTACCGCATCATCCTCAGCCACAGTTTTACCTGACCCTTCTCTGTCTCTCTCTTCGTCCTCTTCCAAAAATCCTGCCAACAATTGGCCACCTGTTTTCTACGCTGATTTTACGTCACGAATATGGCTAACATACCGTAATCAGTTTGCTCCTATACGAGATTCCACACTCTCAGCTCTAGAATCGGATATATCTTGCTGCGAGCCACCGCCTGTGTCTTCGAGTCCGCGCCCTAAGAAGTGGCACTGGCCAGGCGGGGGTGAGAAGGGCTGGACGAGTGATGCAGGGTGGGGTTGTATGCTCCGGACAGGTCAATCACTATTAGCAAATACCCTTTTGCATTTGCACTTAGGACGAGGTGATCTTTTCCCTGATAGCCCAAGGAACTCGTCTTGATTGCTCATTATTCAGAATGGCGCCGTCCGCCACACCCAGTACACACGAATGACTATGCAACTTATGTCCAGATCATTACATGGTTCCTCGACTCGCCTCTCCCTCAAGCACCTTTCAGCGTACACCGCATGGCCCTTGCCGGAAAGGAGTTGGGCAAAGATGTTGGACAATGGTTCGGACCTAGTACTGCCGCAGGCGCCATAAAGTATTCATTTTCCCTCACATTTTCCTTTTAATCAACTAACCTGTGCACGCAGAACGCTTGTACATGCCTTCCCAGAAGCTGGCCTTGGTGTATCCGTGGCGACTGATGGTGTCATCTATCAATCCGACGTGTACGCCGCGTCAAATGTGCATATTGGTTCACCGCGACGACATATGAAAGCCACGTGGGGCGAACGCGCGGTCCTTGTACTTATTGGTATCCGTCTAGGTATTGACGGTGTTAATCCCATCTACTATGAGACTATTAAGGTCAGAGCACTCGCTTGAGATCCCAGCAAATATCTAACGTCTATCCAAGGCGCTCTTTACCTTCCCGCAAAGCGTGGGCATCGCTGGCGGGCGCCCCTCTTCCTCATACTATTTTATGGGCTCACAAGCTGACAATCTCTTCTATCTTGATCCGCATCACGCTCGAACTGCCGTACCCCTCCGCCCAGCACCTCCACATGACTTCAAACGTGAGATGACCCCTGATTCGGGCCGCCCACGCACCTCCAACCACCGCACGCCTACTTCACCCTCGAGCGTGCGCACGGGGAGCTCAACGTTCTCATATCACGCACCGCTGTCGCCTTCACCGCTGCAGCATCAACTCAGCGCGGGCTCGAATACATCAGGCTCTTCTAGCTCGCACCCGCCACGCTGGTTGAACGCGAGCATACCAACACCGTTTGGAGTGTCAGAGCTCGACCCACGAGAACTGAGTACGGAGAACAGCAACGAATTAGACCCAGTTGCAGAGCACTACGTGACGCAGTACTCCGCTGCTGAATTGCGGACATTCCATTGTGACCGCGTGCGGAAGATTCCCCTCAGCGGGCTCGACCCAAGTATGTTACTTGGATTCCTATGCAAGGACGAGGCAGACTGGATCGATCTCAGGAAGCGTGTGAATGAGGTGGGCGTCTTTTTGATACCGACGGGTGTTTATGGTGCTGATATTCTCTTTTTCTCTCTTTCTCGTGGGGTGCGTTGGTAGCTGATGCACAAGCACAAGCCGATATTCACGATCCAGGACGAACCACCCTCGTGGCCATCCGATTCGGACGAATTTATGGGTCTTGAATCCATCTCAGAGCCAGATATCGATATGGAATTTGACGGAGATGGTGTGGAACGTGACGATCAAGAACAGCCCGAGAACGAAGACCAGTTCTTTGATACACACTCTGCCTCTCACTCACCTGTCCCAAAAGGTCAGGGCTCAGAAATTGATACGGAGGAGGATCCAATAGGGCCAATCACCCCTGGCCCTAACTCTATGCTTGAGGCGGAGACACTAGACAAGGCGAAGGAGCATGTGGATGATTTTGAGGAGATTGGTGCTGAGGACGAGGATGATGATGACGAGGATTGGGTAGATCCGTCGCTACCCACGCCTCTGGCGCTGTCCGTACAGCGCCCGTATGCGCCCCCTCTTGAGAAAGCGATATCGGCGAGCTCCACAAGCAGCAATGGAAGTGCGGGAAAGGCAAAGAGCAAGAAGACGTCTGGGAGGAAGTCGAAGAAGACAGCGGTACCGCTAATGAAGGCACCGGTTAAGGCCGATGTGCATTTCCCGTTCCCGCGGTCGCTAGAGGAGAGCGCGCATGATGGAGGGCATGTGTCCGATGCAGAACCATATGAGAGGCGGATGAACAATGCACGCGCGAGAGACGGGGGACGCACCGAGAGCGGGGGCGTCAAGGCTATATTGACGGAGGATATGAGATAACCCAGGGTTCGTTGGTTGTGGCCTGTATTGGTGTTGGGTACGTTTTTTTATTAGTGCCCGGGCATTTCATTTCGACTTGCGGCTGCCTGTGCTGTGATGGACCCCTTGGGGCCTGTAACTATGTATGTACTTTTGCCTGATTGCTCGTAGAGATACCCGTCATGTTATAACGGCATTGGCTCGATGTGTTATCCATCTCCCCCTCCTGTGTTAGGCTTTCTGATGTTGATCCACAACTTTTCAGCTAGAAGCCCAGATATTCGATCCGGCCGGTGAGGCACCTCGCTGGAGTCTCTACAGAGTTTTGTAGTTCTCCATAACTTAATACAAACACGTCTCGTTTGGTGAAAGCGCGAGGGACCGCCATAAGTAAAAGCAGGCAGTTTGCAATTTAACCTTCAATTTCCTCCAAATTTCCTCTTTATAATATGACGCTTATATTTCCCAGGGGACCCCGCATCCATTACCAGGCGTTGTGGCAATCCGAGTCACACAAACCACGGACATACCATACATTTGAACATCACTGGCTTCCTGAACAAGATCTCGAGGACGACATCAGAGAACGCATGAGTCCTTGATATTGTAGGCGTGAGAACTACAGAAGGATACAGCTCTGCTCCTACTAAATAATATCATATATACTCCGAGAAATTTGTGTTTCCGATACATAGCCATCGATGCCTGTAAATGCATAGCAACATGAGCAGTTCGCGACGTTATCGTTACATTCCTCCATTGTAGCGGATGAGGGGTGATAGTTTGCTTGTGCCAATTATTGTGAACATTGTCATTTTACCAAATTTACACGTTAGATTACGACTCTATTTAAGACATTCTCGCGGAAAGCAGCTTTGGCACTGCACAACCAATATATATTGCTCTTCAAGTCCATCACAAAAATGTGACACGGCGCCGTCGCAGCATACAAGATGCAGTAGTGCACTCCTCTCAACGTCGTTTACTGTTGTCTTTTTTCTCCTAAATTAAGATGTTATCTGAGGTCATCCACGACCTTCTCGCGGAAGGTAGCTTTGGCACTGCTCAACCAATATATATTGCTATTCAAGTCCTCACAAAGATGTGACATGGCGCCATCGCAGCACACAAGGTATAGTCTAGTGCACTCCTCTCAAAGTTGCCAACTATTCTCGTTCTTCCTTTTTTTTTGGTGAGCGTCCAGGGCCTTTCCAGACACATACCAAT
>KN835511.1:0-26057 GCA_000827255.1 Suillus luteus UH-Slu-Lm8-n1
CCCCCCCCCCTCTCGCTACTTACATGTGCTTTTAATTTAATGTCTACGCTCTGAAATGCTATGTATTTGTGCGTTTGGCCCATCGATGATATAACGTAGTCATGAAGGACCCGTGGACGTTTGGTCGGCTTGCCATCAAGATCTTGAAATGGGCGTAGCTGTTCATTACAAAGATGTGTACGTCATATTGTTCGCAATGATCATGATAGACCAGAAGAGGACTCCCAAGACTTCCCCTTGCGTTTCATATTCGTGGGTGTGGAATGGGGGTAATATGATCAACCCCGGGTCTGCGCATTGGCCCCATTTGAATCAACCGGTTTAATAAAAAACGCACATGTCTGATCTAGGAGTGCCCGTGTGATCAATGAAGTCGAAACAACAACATAACATAACACAACTCGAAACCGGTGCAGGCTGTGTTTTATCAGATGAACACCATTACGCAGCGCAGAACTGCTATTCTGAGAGCCCATCAAGAGCATCGATGAACTTAATTAGACTATTACTTATCTTCGATTGATCATCTGCTGGGTACTAAACTCAAGCCTTGGTCCACCGCGGGCGTCAAGATATCCGGGCATTTATATTGCGGGTTCTAAGGCTGTCTTAACATCGCATCTCAACCGCACAGAATACCATCACCCTGTCATCTATACCCCCACCAAAGCCGACATGTCCCTCCCAACCCACACCCCAGTCTGGCGTATCAAGAACTCCCCAGAAGACTCCGTAGTTCTCGATTCTTCCGACGAAGCGACGTTTGCGTTGACTGAAGAACCCGTGCCGAGTCTTGAGGATGGAGAGATGCTCGTGGAGAATGTGTTCATCTCCAACGATCCTGCGCAACGAGGTTAGCTTGCTGTTCGTGGTTGAATTCTCGTCATGACATTGTTTTTCTAGGATGGATCCAGAAAGGCGTTTTGCCAGAACGCCTCTACACAGCTCCCGTGCGCGAAGGCGACATCATGGCGACTCATTCCATCGCTCGTGTTCTTGCGCTCAAGGACAGCACAGACCAGAGATTCAAAGTAAACGACTTCGTTTACTGTATGACTGCTGGCTGGCGACGGTACGCTGTGATAAAAACAGATCCCTCAGCATGCCTACCTGTGATGTATGTCATCCCTTTCGCGTTGTTACACCGCTGACCTGAGTAGGGTGCCCCAAAATGTGTCGCCTACTGCTGCTCTTGGTCTTTTTGGAGTCCCTGGGTTTACTGCGTACTGTGAGTAGTCATCAGTGCGCTGTGTCGTCCTGTGCTTAATATGGATATAGACGGCCTGCATGATGTCCTGAAATTCAAAGAGGGACAATCGCTAATCGTCAGCGCAGCAGCAGGGTGAGTCCATCCCGGGCCCGTATAGCCATATAGCCCACTAAAAAGCGCGCAAACAGCGCAGTCGGGAACGTCGTCGTCCAATACGCCAAAAAAGTCCTCAAGGCGAAAAAAGTGATCGCAATCGTAGGATCAGAGGAAAAATGCCAGTGGATCAAGGGGCTCGGTGCAGACGTCGCGCTTAATTATAAATCACCTACATTTGCTCAGGATCTCGTTAACGCCACCTCGGACTTCGTGGATGCGTACTTTGACAGGTGGGCTTTGCGTAGTTTCCATATCGTGCTCGTGTGCTCATCGCCGTGTTGCGTGCAGTGTGGGGTAAGCTGAATGAGCAGGTGATTGTGTATTGGTTGGCTAATGCGGATGCATCAGCGGTGTTATCCTGGATCAAGTGATTCCACGGATCAAACAGTACGGTCGTATCGCGGCTTGCGGTGCTATTTCAGGTTGGGAGAATGTGCATCTGGGTGGTTTGTTTAGCCGTTGACCGTGCTTTGTAGGATACAACAAAGATGTGGGGAAACCCACGATGGGCGCTACCTGGATCGAAGTAGTGACTAACCGGTTGACCATTCAAGGCTTCGTTATACTTGACTTTATGTTCCCGAAAGACGGGTCTAACAGGGTGGCCACGGAAGCGTTTCCAAGTATTGCTGGAGCACTTGAGCGGGGAGAGATTACGCTGGACGGGACCGAGGATATTGTGGAGGTGCCGTTCGTAGACGTGCCGAAGGTTTGGGGAAGACTTTTTACTGGTGCTAATACTGGGAAGTTGGTCACGAAGCTTGCATGAAAAGATGATGGGAATAAGCTTGTATGTATTAGACCTCTGATGGGCACAAAAATCACGTATTCATTGATGTTGACATCAACAAAAGAAGCACTGGCATGTATGGCCGGTTTCTGCCTTGTGCGGCTTACAAACCCCGAACTGACTGGTATGTGGTATGTATGAGATTGTAGAACATATACAAGTAGTAGCAGCTATGTTTGAAATGTAAAGTTTCTACACGAATTGTGCGAAGCTTGTCCAGCAATCAACAGAAGCGCGGAGGTATGTCTGAAAATGTGACGTGTATGCAAGTCGTAGCAGACATATACGAAATGAAAGCTCGTACGCAAAAATGTGTTAAGCTTGTAAATCACTAACAGATGTGTGGAGGTATGCATATATAGTTGCAACGTTGCGTGTCCTATACCAGTAGGAGTCTTGAGGCCTAAGGCCCGGGTGATGCAGGACATCCGGACCATTGAAAGAGTGCGGCGCTGAATGACCTGCCTGGGCCACTGTGCGGACGATGAACATGTATCAAGCAAACATAGTATTGGGTAGGGTAGTACTGGAGTGCCTCCGGAGTCAGGGATGCAACCATGATCAGAACTCATCAAAACCCTCTAGCTCTTCATCACTGTCCTCACCATCCTCTGCACCCAGCTCGTCATCAATCTCCTCATCACCTTCAGTGGCTTCAGAACCTTCCCCATCCTCGCTGTATCCGTCCTTAGCTTTTTCTTCATCAAAAACTTCCTCTTCAACCTCCTGTATTCCAGAGTAGCCATAGTCGTCGTACTCCATGTCAGACTCGTCACCTTCATCCAGCTCCGTGATTTCGCGTCGAGCTGCAGACCCTTCCCCATCGTCCATTAGACCACTTTCGGGCTCGTCACCTGTATCAAGCTCCATGGCGTTGCCTACAGACTCTTCCCCATCATCACTCGTATCACTTCTGTCGTCATCGCTGCCTTCCTCGCCGGTATGGACTACTGCAGCACTGGCCTGATGTGTGTCCAGTTTGTCACGATCATCTAGAAAAATGTTGGTTGCTTCGCGAGTTGTTCGATGGCCAACACCACCCCCTCGAAACCTCATCAGCATGTCTCGATCAACAAAACTATTAGAAATTAGTGATATCCTCCACCCGTGACAATATCACCTACATATTTAGATAGAAATAGGTCCAATCTTCATCGTTGTCACTGGGATGACGGGTGATTGACGGCGACATATATTCGGAGGTATGGCCGTGAGCAAAGGCTGGTATAAGATGGATTCCGCGGATGATATGTTTTGGATCGATGAAGCCAAATGCACCAGGATCTTCGCTTGGGATGAAGCCAAGTCGGTGTAGTCGCTTCGCCTTCCAGCCTGAACGGTGACTAAGATCACGGCCAAACCAACGTACCCAAGCGAAGTCGACTTGGATAGGATCATATGATGATGAGTCGACGGTGGGATCGCGATAAGAAACCAGTGCATGAAACACACCAATAATCCGGGCATACCAATAAGGATGGCCATTGGCCTCGTCGTCCTCATGGGACAAGACCATGATATCAGCATGAGTCCTGGAGTTAAGCGAGTCTTGTTCTCGTCGTAGATCGTATGTAGTGTAGTTCACGCGGATCACCTTATGTCGATAGATACGATCATTTACCAACATCAGTCGGCAACGCTGAGCAGAGGAGAAGGAGACCTCATCGCCATCATAGTCGTGTCCAAGCAGTCGTGCGAGGATGTGATCTTTTAATCTGGGAAGAAAATCCTAGATATTTTAAAATACTGTCTGAGCGACGAGGATAGAGGTTGGAGTCGGGGGTACTCACTGTGAAGGCAGGATCACCGTCATTCTTCCTTAACCATTGAGAAAGACTCAAAAAGTGGCGCGCCCCATTGGAGATGTGGTAGTGTACTCGAGGGTCGGTGTGCGGTAGCCGTTCTGAATCTTCAAAGCGTAAAAATGGCATCTCTATTGCATCAGTAGCAATGCTCCGCCTCGTCTGGACCTCTCTGTTGTGCAATGCAGCGCTTTTCTTCTTCTTCTTGGCCTTATCCTCAGGAATCCGCGTTCTCATCCTGAAAAGGATTCTCTCCCGTCGTTGTTGCTTTGCAATTCCAGATATGTATCGACACTTGCTCACTCGCGGGTAAAAGCGCTTGATGCGCCTGTGCTCAAGTTCGCCCTATGAATCAATATTAGTGCTAAATCAATTGCTACACAGATCACTACTAGTACTTACCAACTGGGTTGTAAAGTTATCCGTTGTCCCAAATTGTCTGATGGTATTAACATAATCACCCAGTGCGTGAAGCTTATAAGTCCGCATATTAAACTTCCTGTGCTTTGAGCGTCTTTGAGGTTGTTGTTTTACCGAGTTTTCATGCGCTTGACTGTGGGGCAGACTCTGGGCAACCTTTCGTGCTTGGCGACGGCCACGAGCGGCTTCTTCGCCTGGGAGATCTCGAGTGTCAAAGGTCGCTGTCTCGCTGGAAAAACGTCTCAAAATCTTGCCGATTCGAGTTGTGGATGTATCGAGGAAGGATAGAGTAGTGTCCGTGTGCAGGCGTAACTTTGCCAGTCCATGCCACGTAGCCAATTCAAAAAGAAGGTCGAGGACAAGGGTGTTAAATGGTTCTGGGAGGAGATCTTCAAACACCGGGATCGCACACTTAAAAACCTTGATTAGTATGCTGTACAAGTACCACTATGAAAAAACATACCTGTAAAAGGTCCTCAAAGTCCCGCGCTGCGAGCTTCTTCATGCTAGAGGCGTTTTCACTGAATTTTCGGATTGTGCCTCTGCTAAATGTGGGCACTTGGCGATATCTGTTGATAGATATCAATACAAGCAATTGAAGTAGTTAAGCAGGAACTAGTACCGTCTATTCAGCTGCTGTATCGTATCATGGCCATATGCATAAAGAACGCGGATGAGGTGTGTAAACGTAGCCTTCCAGACTCCCAGTTCGAATTCGTGAAGCAGATCGGGGACAAACATGGTGTAGAAATTGAATCCAAAGCGTGCAAGCCGAGTTGAAAATGCATTCTAAGTAAATCAGAGAGATAAAATAGAACATAGTATAGGAAACATACCGTACTGGGGACAAGAGACTCGGGTGCAAGCATCCGCTTGACAAAGATGCTTGTGATATTAGTGCCCTTGACATACAACCACTCCCGAACCTGTTTGATTATCGTCCATATTCTGTGCCCATCTTCACGCATCTTTGTCTCGCGCCACCGTCTGTCAGCTTTGTTTCCAAGACCGCCTATCTTGATCTTGGGGATCAGGCACCGTGGACATGGGCACTGAGCAAGGAATTTAATGGACGCGAGAAGTGTTCTGATCAAGTAAGATAAATAAACTGGAATTGCAGCTTTGAAAGGCCCTTACTTTTCAGGGTAATCTGCCGAGTAAGTAAAGAAACGAGGAAAGACTCTGCGGGAGACACCATCAAGACATTCAATGATGATCCCAAACTCGTATGCGTGCATGAAGTCATCATCAAGGAGCAATAACCAGACAGCTTGCATCAGCTCGTGCCGACAATGACTTAGGACTTCGGCTGTCGCGGCCTTCTTGAATACATGTTGATAGAAGTCTTGAAAAGTATCTGTAAGCTGGTGGAAACATGTCAGGCGTGGATAGAGCAAAGCAACAAAGCTCATACCTTGGGAATGTATGCAAGATGGTGCGCCGCAAACGATGTTGGCTTGACTCGCATGTACTTCGACTGATTGCCTAGGAACAGATAAATAGGCCAAAGGGATGCAGTCCCGAAGTTCGTGAGATGGGTGGAGTCTGACCAGAACATCATTGCCGCAATCACAGTCTCAAGTGTACAGCCATTTTCTCGGGGTTGCGAGCGAATTTTCTCGTGCTCGACAAGCATTGCAGGTGAATTATAGATTTCTCCATAAATTTTCTCTGCAGGAATATCGTCAGAGGGCTGGTAAAACATGTTGAATGGGGTGAGATGGAAATGTTCTGCAGCTGATTCATGGAATGCAGCTTTGACGACTTCGAGAGGCTTGCGATAGAATAAGCCAGCAACCTCAAACAGCGGGGCTGCATCCTCAGTTGCATGCCGAACTCCATCGGCTGGGACGCGGATCTTCACACCAGTTTCTATCCATCCATCCGATGCAGAGAATGACGAACGGATGTCTTCAGCATCACCCTGATAGTTGTCAAGGCGACTGCTTTCCTTCAAGGCCCCAAACTCCTTGAGTTCAGCTCTGTCGAAGTCCGCTGCAAGGATGACCTCGTTCACGAGACGATCTAACTCGGCCAAAGATTTCATACTGGAACCACTATAAAACCAAGACATGAGACGAAAGGTTGTTGCGTTGAGAAATGGTGTGAAGTAATTTGTCGAAGGAGCTTGAGTTGATCCACCAAATCCTGACCACCATTGTCGGGTTCCGAGGCTGTCCGGATTCTTGGTAAATGTTGGCGAGTCAGCCAGATGTGCCACCGACGTGAGGTTATCGGGGTTGAATGATGGGAGTGAGTGTACATATTGGCGATATATACCATAATGATCTCGTGGAGTGCTGATAATGACAGGAATTGGGGGCTGTGGATCTATTGGTTCGACCTGTTCTGCATTTGCATCCTCCGAGGTTGAGGACGATGCTGCTACCACTGGGATAGGCGGTAAGTCATCGCGGAATCTTTTCGGTAGGCGGCGGCGGCGATTTGGTAGACCTGACAAACGATATGTGGCAGGTGGTGACGGGGACCTTGGACCTGGATCCTGAATGAAAGACATCAGACACAGCAATGTGAAAAATGAGTGAACATACCGGTGGTAACTCTGGCTCAGCAAAGCGTTCACGCAAGTCCTGGCGAGCCATCAATTCTGCTTCTGCTTCTTCCCGACGACGTATTTTGACTGCTTGCTGAGTTTCTCGGTCATGTCTTCTCTTCGCTAGAGAAGAGGCGACAGCATCAGCTATTTTGCTTGAACAAGACCGTTTGTGGGTACTGAGAGCCCCACGAGAATCAAACTCTCGACGACAGCCCCTACATGTGTGGGCCATGAAGAAAAATAGAAAAATGTAGACGTGAAATTGTGCTAGCATAGACTCAGCCTGGAGAGGGAAGCTAGGGAGTTGAATGGCTTTACAGTGTTTTGCAGTCACTGTGCGACTACATAATCAAGTTCCGGGTTGAAGTTTGTTTTGGCGTGACAACCTGAAGCATCCGGGTCTCGATGAACTCACTGCAAAGGCCAGACAAATGGCAAACCAATGAAATTTCCAGTATCTACCTGCTGCGGTGTGTAAATCTACAACAAATCTATGGAGAGAAGACGCCTGTTCTTGGGGAATGGATGGCTCTGCGGGAAATGATGAATCTGACAGTGCAATAAAAATGAGCTATTCTCCTGCAATGGAAACAGGATGATGATGAGGGTAGGTAAGAAGCAGGTATGTCCGCGACAGTAGCTATTGAAATTGTGTTATCCGAATTATACATTGGAAAATGGGTTAGAAACTTACAAGGTGGGTCAGAGAGGTAGCTCGGCACAGTGCTTTCTGCATCCTTGCGCTCTTTCCAGATGTCTCCCTGTAAAGAGATGTCTTCACGAGCCATGCTTGTGAGGATGAACCGGTTTAAGGTATTCGGACGAAGCCATTGATATAATTGGTATTCTGAAATGAAAGAAATGAGTTGGTACATTCAACGTACATGATTGAAAATACTTACCGTGATAATCAAACACCAAAAACTCTCCACAATCTGCACCCCAGGGCCATTCGCCATCTCAAACACAAAGTTTCACACAAGGATGAATAGCACAGCCTGGGACACATCCAACCCGGTCAAAACGATCGCGAATTAATACTCAGTGTGCAGCTGCGTACCTTGAACTCTGCCAACGCAAATAGCCTCCCTAAGCACATCTGCACCCATTCGCCAAGTTCGTACAGATCAGTCATGATAGCGGCGGAATTCACTGTATTGGCGAAGCCAAACAACCAGCTTGAGATTTGGACGGGGTGAAGGAGTTGCTATGACGACATTGTCGATAGAAATGTCTGATTTAGCGTGTTGTGACCTCGAGAGAATGGAGGCGGTGTCAACGTGTGTACGGGTAGGAGAAGGCATTGTACTTGTGCGATCCGACAACACGAAAGAGATAACAATCAACAACGTACATGTTGTACTGGAGATTGAGACTTCATGAAGTACTGTGCGACGTGTCTTCAGAAGGGATATGATAAATAATTTGAGCGATATGTACATCACCGCGGTCTACGACTACCACAGCATTCCACTGGATCGCAAGCTAAGCAACCACAACATCGTGTCAGAGATGTATCATGGCCTGCGGATGACACATACCGATGCTACTTTTGCAGCCCATGGTCCCACTTCAGAAACGTGTGGGATGTCGTTCACCCGAATGTCAAGCATCGGGCGCTTGAGCATGTTGCAGATCGCATGAGCAACGGTCTTCTTGCCCGTTCCCGGTGCCCCTTTGAGTAGGATATTCTAAATGGCAAAGGTGAACGAGAGAGACGCAGGAGCGACACTTAAAACACACCACGCCTTGCCAAACTTGCTCTGGCCGTGGCCCACCAGGAGAACATCTAATGGTACCAATATGGATTGAATGAGATCCTGCAACACACCCGTTAGTGTCAGAGACAACAATATCAAAGTAGCTCCCGTCCGAACCTTAGTTTGTTGGTCCTTGACCAGCTTACTCCACGCGCCTTGATCGTAAACGGATGTGTCGCAATCTAAACCTTTGGATGTAATCCATTCCTAGACACCAAGGTTGGCTTGAAGATCAGTACATGGCATTACCGTCGAGCTCATACCAAGAGATTTTCTCAATCTCTCGAGTAAAGGTCCACTCCTCTGCGTCCCACACGGTAGCGGTGGATGCATCCTCGCTGCTTGATAAAGTTGCCACCAGGTCATCTCGGCCAAAAAGTTGTAACCAACGTTGGCGACGGGCTGCCCGATCGAGATCTGGCAAATTGATGGCTGCAACAGGGAAACGTCAGTGATACAGTCGAGTCAGATAGCTGGAATATGCACTAGCAGAAAACGGCCTGATTACAGGTTTTTGCTCGCCTGCAAACGGCGAGGGCCACAGACAGATGCAACCCGGCGACTCAAATGCTCGAATCACGGTGTTGACGCGTTCCTGACAATAAATTAGCTATAGGATGAAGGTGAACCATGCCATAATCACCACTAGCATGGTCTGGTTCTGTTTCGTCTAGACTGCTGTGACCCTCATGGGAACTTGCAAAAGTTGTGTTGCTAGATTTTCGGTGATGAACCGAGACCTTGTCCATTGAAGAACTGAGCAAATGCAAGGACGAATAACCGTTGTGTTCGTCTGGTTTGTTATCCTCAAGGACAACGAGGTAGCGAAATGTACTGAAGATTGAGTTGATAAGGTGGGAGATGGAGGAACGAATAGAGAGGCACCGTCGTTAGAAGAGACCACTGTGGGGGACGGGAATAAGAGCGGGTAGTCAAGTGAGACCCGATGCTGTGATTGAGGGCCCGGAGGTCCCCATATGCGTGTCGCCCGTTTGCTTTGATGATACACTTGCAGGAAATAGAGACTTTGGGGAAACTGGTCACCTTGCGAAGCGAGGTCAGTGTGCAACTTAAATTTTGCCACACGTGTAAGCTCACGTACCAAGCAAGAATATTCTGTGTCCATCATTATCTCTTGCTACATCGTGTGGACAAGTGAACATGAGAGTAGCAGGCTGAATAACTTATGCTGAGGGTGTCGGGGAAAATCGGTACGCATTAAAAACGATACATGTTGAGCTTCCACACATGTCACGTGTGTGGAAGCTCAACATGTATCGTCCGCCCTAAACTTGGTAAAACAAATACACGGTTGATCACTATCCCCGTTATCATCCGAAGTACAGAATCAGAGCAAAGTCCATGTCGGCAACGCCGACCCCTAGTACCAGGAGATTCACAACCGAGACACATGATGGCCAAATTGTTGATCCGTCCGTGAAACAAGCTGTGACAAATGGTCACACTCACTGGCACCCTATTTTGGTGCGGATCTTTGGAACACGGTCTGGGGTTGAACATTAATGTTAATTATAGCTAGTACTGTACCACTTTTGCATCATTCACGCACCTAAACTACCAACCATGTCATCTGAACCGTCCAACACTTCGGACACATCAACTCATTTTCAAGATCTGCTTGAGGACCTGAACTTCGGTGTGAAAAGTGGGCGTAAGAGAAAGCTCTGGTAAATTCCAAATCTTAAATTGTAACATCGACTCACCATGAGACCAGTGGTCCAATTGAACCATACTTACATGCAGCTCGGTGGTTTCCTCTTGCGATCGACCCATTTTCTTCGCTCGAGAATGTCTTGTATGAAGGCATGGAAGCCGAATTCTCTGAATTGCGGGAAGACAACACAGATCAATCCAAAGAAAGGCAAGTCCAGTGCGGCAGCCTGAGCTATCCAACACTCTGATATTTTACCTGCACAGTCGTGAAAAGGAGTTGTGCATAAAGCAGTACAGTGAACTCGTAAAGCTTGTACCGACTTTCAGTGACATCATATCGGGGTTTGAGAAAGTTCCATCGGCCATGGACAACTTCATTCATGCGGTAATGCAATCATGCACATTATTCATGTGTTATTTGTCTGACAGCTAACCAGCTCTCCTCTGCTGCAAGTGATGCGCGATCCGATGACACTGGGAGCCTGATGCGAGAAGGCCTCTCATATATGCTCAAGAACCCTGGAGTAGACCAGTTCAATCCCCCACTGCTGAGACAATATGGAAAAATCGCTCGTGGATGGAACCATCCTCAGACTGCGCGGCTATTGTGCCCAATGCGGATGCTAGACACATTTGACAGCAATCCCTCGTAAGTTGTGTAAATATTGTTCAGTCGCTCTCACAAAACCAGCTATAGGTCCTTTATGGATAAGGTGAAGGAAGGCGAAATTACGATCACAGCTGCAAAGCTTCCCACATTTCTATATGACGAGTCTATGTTTGATCCCGCCAAGAAAAGTCAAGGTTGTCTTCGGGGATACTACCTCAAACGTGTATGTTTTTTTCCCTATTCTTCTTCTGTTCTGTCAATGTCGTTTTACAATCCGAGCAGGTCTTTCGTCACATATTCACTGGGCCATCAAGCGCCATTTCGGCAAATGCTCACAAAGGCAACAAAGCTCCAAAAGGCCGAATGCATGGTATGACATCACCACTCCCAAGGGCAATTGCATATGCCGCTGTACAGGTAAGTCATTGCACGAAATCTACACACTGAAACCAACTGACAACCGAAGGCGTATTTCCAGCTTAGTTCTGCAACACAATGGCGCCAGCAAATTGAAGATTTCGACCTCGTTCTTTTCTACGACCACGTGGTTGATATGTTCGAAGGCAATCCCAACGGACAATGGGTTGAAGAAACACTTATTCATTGGAAGTCGTAAGATCATTAACTTTCCTCTGTGTACTGATCCATATTCTGAATAGAGAAACTCCTGGACTCCTCCATCGTGGGCGCTCCAGATCTAGGACAGATGCAGGACTTCATGCTTTTGACAACAGCGAGGATGATATGGACAATTTTTTTGATTCTGATGAGCGTTCTCCTAACAACAGAGAACAAGTCTCAGAAGGTGGGACCAGGAGTAGCGGTAATGCAGACAACAGAGAACAAGGCGCAGAAGGTGGGACCGGGAGCAGTGGTAATGCAGACAACTTGCATGGTATCTAATTTTCCCCGCATTTGAGTTGTGCCTATAACTAATATACATTCTGACCCAACAGCGCTGGGTGGTAATGGGTCAGTACACCAGGTAACACCAACAGCAGCTCAGCCGACGCGTGCAGCACGCAAGAAAAAAGGACGCCGTTGACTCCAATTCAATTTGTTGCTCTTAAGTGCTTATACTTATACATATATCATCCTGATATGAGATTCGCCTATCGCAGCACCATTATATCATCTTGTAGTGCTTTTTCACCGCTTTCATTTGCTTTAACATCTGTATGACTTGCTACCTCCGAGTTTTTTTTGAACCTTCAGTCTGTACTTGGTCAGTATTCACACATCTATTCCTGACTTGTGTTCATAGCCTAGTGTACTCTATGTAGCTACTGTATTGTAATGTGAACTGGTATGCAGTTGCATGACCAACATCGTCACATCTCGTCACATGTACTCAGATCCTCATCACTTCGCAAGTACTATCTGACTCCTCCCTGACAAATGATACTAGCCCAGTTTGTCTTCATGCCGGTCTTACCATTGGCGCTAGTCCAATCCAACAAGACATTGTTGACACTCAGGTCCATCATCTTATCCTGGTCCGAGTCCATCAACAGATACAAATGTGGTAAGTGGACTTGCTCTTCTCCACTCGGATCATCAACATAGCACCACAGTACGAAACACCGATCGTACCCTGAATCTGTTTAGGAGATATCTGACCTGTGAATTATATTCTAGTTTAAGCCATTTCGGTCGCCCACCAATGCCAAACAATTCAAGTTGGTGTTTTTTCAACCGTGCAAATTGTGCAGGGTAGGAAGTTGGAAGCTCTGAAAGCAGCATGGAAAGGTGTGTAATCTGTAGCACTCCTCATGTACGTCATGAAATCAATGCCAAACTCATGTTAGCTGTAGCCTGGGCTGTTTGCGCCTCTCATGCGAACCTGAGGAACCTTATTTCAATTCATAGGTGCAAGGTTCATACCACATATGAGTTAGAGCCGCATGCTCAATATTCTGGTCGAATTCATTAAGTGCCTACCTCCTTGGGACCACGTACCATACTTACATAACCGCTTAGAATGTTGAACGTGTCGGACGCATCATAAGCAAAAACTCCAGCCAGCTATTGCTTCACACTTCCTCTCATGCTGGTTCCCTGTACCTTGAGTGGCATGTCCCTCTTCAATAGTGTGCACTATATTCTTTCACCTTCAATACAAACGGAGAAATACAAGGAACTCTCAGGCTTGCTGACTCTCCACGGTGCAACGAGCACACCACCACATACCCATTTTATTACACTTCCTGGATCACTTATTCAGAGCGAGTGCCAGGGATCCTTGTATGTTGTGTCAGAAACATGGGTGCAGCGGAGCATAGCCCTCGGAAAACTTCAACCGTAAGTGTCCTCTACCTGTCACATTGGTACAAAGACATTGACGGTCAACGTGTCAGTGAGGAGTACTATTCAACAGATCCAAAAATGATTTTTTCAGGAATTGTTGCATGTGCCACTGATGTGAGTGAACCGTCATTTATTGTATCTATTGTATTGAATTAACATCCATTACAAGCTCTCCTCATGGGACCTTGAAGTTCTCTCAGCTGGCATCACCTCATTGGGAGGGCAGTGGCGAACAGCCCTTACCCGCGATGTAACACATCTCTTCGCATTGCATGAACAGAGTGATAAGGTACTGGATCTCTTCGTTTCATTCATAAGTCTAATGCTGATGAAATAAACCATGTTAACCGTAGTATCAAACTGCAATGCATTTTGCCCCAGATACCCACATGTTCATCCTCACACCACATTGGTTTGATGATTCAGTCCAAGCTGGACATCGTCTCCCTGAACTTCCTTACTCATGGCCTGATCCCGAGGTTTTAGAACTTGACATGCCGCAGGCTACAATGGGTCATGAGATTGTAGTTGCGATACAATATTCGGCAGGAATGGTTTATCACTTAACTATTATCGTAGAAGACTAGTAAAATATCAATATCATGTGTTTTTCTACTCAAACCAATGGTGTAAAACACCAGAATGTTCTCGGGCCAATGCAAATTAGATCCCATGACTGTATGCTTTCCCATCGATCTCTCATGAATCAATATCACTGCTCGCGTCCCTGCTACTGAGATCACAATACAATTCAGAACTTTACATAAAGTCCTAGCGGTACGGATCATCATCTTTAAGTTAATTCTCCCAATAATATTCTACCAAAATAAATACACCATGTCCTCTGCCCTCGCAGACCTTTTCGCAAGATCCAGACTATGAACATGCCTACCACATCACCCAAATTATCTTCCAGTACTCGGAGTTCTCCGAAAACTCCTGCGTCGGTACTCAACAAGCTGCAGACCTCTCCTGGAGGGTTTTACGCCGCAATACCAAGGCTTGTTTACCGCACCGAGTATTTCGCAGGTGGAAGGGATGGTAATATCCTCATCACCAAGGGTCAGGACAATGATGAAGAATTCATCATGCGTGGCGTATTCCAAATCAGCCGCAACGATTTCCATTTCACACCAGACGCCAACTATGATCCTGCAAACGTCTTTCATGGCCGTTTAGCGGACCTGAAATTGAATTGTCAGCTCACTGCAGGTCGTAACAAAGCTTTTGGGTTCTCGTCAGAAGATTTTTCTGCCGTCCTTGACAATCTCAGCGCGTTTGAGAAATCAGTTCCAAGGCCGAGATATTATGAAACCCACAGCGTTATTCGGGACACTATTGGCCACAGATCAATCAAGCTCGTTCACCGTCTCTTTCAAGTAAGTAGTTGTACATCATCACTCTCTACTAATGACACTGATTACTATCATAAAATAGGCCAAGGACAAAGTTGATGATACTAGCAGCGACAGCAATGGTGATGGGAACAGTTCAACCCATACTGGTGAGTTATGGATGATCCTTCATCATTTTACTAGCCTAAGGTTTTGCTTTGGCCCCTACAGATGGCCTAAGCTCGGAATTCGATATCGCGACCTGGCCAGTCGCTGATCGATGTCAAGGTCATCTGCAGGATATCATATCTACGCACAGTGTTTGCCCACTGCCAGCATATGATGAAGACCACATTCTCATTCCACCACTCCAGTATGAGGAGAAACTTAGGGGTGCACTCGTTGAAGCTCATTTTGCTTTTTGCCATCATCGCATGAAGAACTCAAAGCGCGACATCTTTGAAGCCATTATACGAGAACTCATTGTACTCTCACCACCCGCAGCTATGCCAAGCAGCCGCTTTAAACGTCGCCGCCTCAGCGATGGGCCTTGTACTGAACAGCGCAACTGGGGGAAATATTAAACTGGTCCGACTCGGACTTGGAGGTGCTTCATCCAAACTGTAGGATGTATTCATTCTAATCGTTGATTATTTGTACGTTTACTTTCTGTAGTATCATTGTGCAGCCTGCCCAGGACGCGGTACAGGACATGTAACAAGTATGTTGTATGACGTTTGTCCCATATTTACAATTTTACCCTGTCTCTCACTTGTATGAATTACCGCTGTCGCAATATACTCATTGTTAGCCTCACACATCCCTGGATTAGCTCCAAATAGATCATCCGACATGATCCTGACTGGCACCAAACTGTCGGGAGACCTCCATTATTATAATAAACAGCTCCAAGCCAGCATTTGTAAGTAACTTCGTAATTGTAATGCAAACCTTGCAACTCATAAACCTTTTTTGAGGCGAGTGCGCCATCTCAGGGAAGCCACTAAATCCCAGCCGCATGTAGCATCGGAACTTGAGAACTCTGTTTCATGGAGTGTCAAAGCACATATCAAACTTCGCCTTTTTGTCAAGAGTGAGAGAACCCCATTTTGCCATGCTCTACGATAGTGTTGACTCAAACTCACACCCCTCTGGAGCTGAAGTTCTCCTCACTGCATGTCCGAGCGAGAGTCATACCCCCGACACAGAACATAGCCATGATTTTGAGGCGTGCGCTGGTGGTCAAGCACATGGCCAAGGCGCCCCAGTGTACCCTTGTGGGTGCTACCGGCGCACCGCACTCACGAACGACGAAATTGCAGATGCAATTGCCGATGCATCTGAACAATGCAAGAAACTCGAACAGGTAGCTGCCTCAAGATGATCTTCATTCAATTCTGAGCCTGATTGTTATCGTTCTAGGAAATTGACACTTGGAATGCACACATTGAAAAATGTAGTGACGAAAACCTACCACTGAAGCGTAAGAGGTCGATGTTAACCCTCAACTCAGACTCCATTGGAGACACGGTGAGCTAGACCCATCATTTCCATTGCTTTTCACATCAATTGTTGATAACTGTGCGATTTAGACGCCACGCCAATTTGGACAGCACCTGACCAACGTTCAACGCGCTGAATCCGAGTCAGTGCCGGTACTCGAAGTGCCCAAACGCAGGAAGCTGGGGAAAGCCTTTGAATTTAATGGGCATACAATTCATGAAACCTTAGTTGATGTTGGGAAACACCTCGAAGCTGCAATGGACAGGCAGACAGAGGTGCTATCCAAGATCTATCGTGTTCTGGAGAGCCGTACCATGTAAATTTACTAACTGTAATACCTTCAGTTGCACACCCTGTATTCAAGCTCGATGGAGCAATCAGCGCAAAGCCTTTTCTCATTCTATGCCGAGTCACTAGCCTGACAGTCATCAGTGCCATTGCAAAACTTGCGAATGTCTGAGTCCAAAGTGGGATGTGCACTCTTGGAGTATGTCATAACGCTGATACATTTGAGTTCTCACTAGCACCATGACAGAGCTTCAAGTTCCGGGTACATGGGCCACCTCCATGACGTTAGCACAGGGATATCAGTTTGATTTCTCGGGGTGTTCGTCACTTGCGGAAACAAGAATTCAATCAGTAAACGGCTTAGTGCCGCCACCAGGTTGATGTTGCAACGTCGTTGAAGCTCCGCAATGGCTAAGCTTGGAGCTTCAAGTTGATCGTCTCCTTTTTTGTTGTGGTACGTCACTCATCGGTCACATCAAAAAAAATTTAGCTCAACCGCGGCAACTCGGTCCCTGTTCATGGTCTTCAAATCCATCGTGACAGCAGGGTGGGGTCGCAAAGTCTCAATAGCTATTAGCTGTCCAAAACTACCGAGTAATCGGCACCGATGTATGTGCTCTCCTCCATTGTGAATTCAAATTCTTGCACACTCAAACCTAAATGAATGGATAGTATGGGTCAGGCCAAATGCCCTAACAATGCAGTGTGCAGGGTGATCGGTGCTGAATTTACTGATTGTGACGCCAAGTCTTTTACTAAAGGGTTATATACAGGTCACTCGGTCATTTTTCCTCGTCTAGAATATCCTGTGTTCACCATCAGCTCCCCCGTCCAATGTTTCATGGAATACTTTGGAGCACATAGCTTCCATGGGTTCCACCATCTATAATAGTCGAAGCGGCTCGAGAAAAATGGTGAGTATCTTTGTTGCGCTACTTACAAAAACATGAAACACTCACTGTGTCCAAAATACAGTCCATACTGTAAATTGCTGATTTCTGATTTCTGCTGGAGCGCGGTTCGTGTGGTATTCCCTACAGAATGTAAAGATGTACTAACTATCATTCTCTCTGAATCAGTTCAAGGTTCGGAGGAAATGGTGCCTCGAATACAGTCCAAGATGAAGATTTAAGCTTACTTGGATCTGTTCATACAGTAGGCCTGGGGGCAGCACCCATGACTTTTATCACATATACAATTGACGTACTAGTTACAAGTAGCTTAGTACTGTCCATGTTCATACTAGTAATTTTAAGGTTGACCGCTATCTATAATGCTAGCCCTGAAGTACCTGCAATGGGTCTGATACCTGTGTGTACCTAGTACACGGCGATCTCACTGCCACAAGCGGGTAGAATTAGCATTTACACCTTTATGCACCTCGAGACTAGTGTACATTGGATATACCTGTGCAGATCCTGAAAGGGAATAAAATTAAGAATTTGACTATATCCAACATCCGTCCCGATTGTGCTGGTAGAAGTATGCAAGGGATCACCAGGAAGTACAAAGGTTACAAAAGTTGTACTGGTATGTATTGAACTTAACACAAACAAGGGTCTACCGAGTAACACAAGCACAGCAAGGCTGGTGAGAGGTTGCATGGATCATCACCCACACAAGGGAATACCAAGAAACACAACTGCCACAAATCTTGTAGTAGTATGTAGCAAATGGTAGACACAAAACATGGATCCGCCGAGTGGTACAAATGCAACAAGACTTGTAAGAATATACATAGAATTTTATTATCCTTACAAGGAACCACCAGAAGACACAATTGTCGCAACAATTGTAGCACCATGCTTGACTTTCATCACCCAAACAAAGATCTAACAAGCAACACAAATATGACAAGGCTAGTAGGGAGCATGCATCAAACCTCGCTGCATGTATGGACGTGTACTGCAACTTACAACTCACTCGCCAGTCTGTTATGCATTTGTAGGGAATGTAATGATTGTGCGCCTTGTAAGGCCTGTAATTGTCCTGTCACTTGGTTTGCACGGTTTGGTATTTTTTGTTGATGGAGGAGAGCAGAGGTGACATGTTTGCAAATAATTTGCCACAATCTGCATAGCTTACTAAGCAGAGTGTCACTGGTTGCGGTGACACCAACCAGAGGCAGGCACATTGTTGAATGCGCATTTACGAGGCTGCAAACGAGTCGAGTAGTATACAAGAACTTTTGGTGAAAAACATTGTAGTCGGAAAAAAAACACGAAAGCCTGAGTGTAAGAAAAGAAGGTAGCAAGAGCACAAGAGCATCAGGATCATTTGTAAAGCAAAGGATGAGAGGATCGCAGAGGCGACAGTAATACGACGTAGAGCTACACACCGATATGAACGAAAACCATCCTCTGCTCAAGCGGCACTTTCGTCTTCACGGAGTGTGTAGCACAGTTGAGTGCCCAGGCCGCCTTCGTGCAGTCCATCACACCTTCCTCCTTCAGATGGAACATATACTTGTAGAAAGCTTCGACAACGTGCTTTGCGACCGAGTCGTCGACCTCCCATAGCGTGCCAACGACGCTCTTGAACCCAGAAAACTGAAGACCAGCTGCAAGATGAACGACTTCGTCGGGTGTCTCTTCGTCCCCGACGGCGGTATGGCAAGCGGATAAAAATGCGAACTCGGCGTGCGGAATGTCTCTCTCCATAATATCAAGCAGCGTCAGATGTTCATCTCTCATGACGAAATGGGAGTGGTAAGGCTGCTCAGAGTCCTGCTTGCCATGACAAGCGAGGTGCACCCATGTGTTCGCTTCCAAAGCATCGAGTGCACCTGCTCGTGTGGCTGCGTCTCCGGAAATAGTAGTACGGCTGGCCGTCGCAGGGACAAGCTTACGGACAAGCTCGAGCTCGCTGTCGACAGCCAACAGCGCCTTGCCTTTCCCTGCACCCGGTTGACCCTGTCCAATCGCCACGAAGGAGGGATCCACACGCTTCTTCATCGTCTGTCTAGACCTAACCAGAGCCGAAAGCGTTGGGGTATAGGAACAGATGTAGAGATCCTCCAGGCACTGCTCCTTGGAGCGATCTGGCTTTGTGAGAAATGGGTTGGCTGCATGGAGAGGAATGGACGTGAAAGCTGCAGTCGGACACAGCCAGATTCGAGAGCGGCGCTGTACTTTGAGGACGTTCTCGAGTACGTTGACGATGGGTAGCATGATCTCGTTCCACACTATCCGCAAGAGAACCATTAGATCATTCCTTGGCTCCATTGGGTTCATCCGTGATGCGTTTCGTATTGCCCCTGTGAAACGTTCCTTGAGATTGTCGAGATCAACGAGAGAGATAGACGATAAAGGAACATGATGAGGATCTCCTGACGTCGTGACAATGATGGCATCGCACGAGTATTCACTGGCTATGAGGATGATGACTGGGCCATGGCGCGCTGCAGCCTGCAAGTCTTCGTATGCAGGTGGGAGCAGGAACCGCGAGAACCCTTGGATATTACGGATCTCTACCACTGCAGCTTCCCATTGCCTTGTAAGTCTCCTATACTCTGTTGCTGCACGATCGTCGGCAGCTCTGTCGGGGGTAGTGGCAGAACTCTGGGCGGCGTTGGAAACGCACTTGCTCAGCTCAAGATAATCGTGAGCCAGTGTCGGATTTGCTGACTCGAGGTCTTCGACCGGAGTCTTGAGTCGAGAGGCTAGCGACCATTGCTGGCCACGACCCTGCTCCACGAGTTCCACAGCGTGTCGTAGATTGTCGCAGTCGATGGCACATGATGCTGCATCGACAGGAAGTGATTGTGCACCACGAAAGGCACTTGCAGCCTCACGCCGTGCAATGATCGACGATCGCGTTGCCAAATGAGCATCCAGAAGCTCGAAAAATGTTGAATAGGCTTCCAGTGCGGATCCATGACCGTGCTCCTCCGCTACAATTATCCAATCATATGCCTCAATGATGCGTTCTTTAAATCCTTGAGTAGGGTGACGCGATGCCAGTCTGAAGTTCTCTACAGCGAGTGACAAATCAGCAGGGTTGAGTTGCACTCGGTACCGAGACAAATAGGCATTCTGCAGCCACATGTGGCTGAAATACCTGTCCGGGTGCAGTGAAGACAAAGCCTCCAATGACTCTTGGCAGAGATCAATGGCCTCCTCGACATCTTCATTCTTCCGAGTGTCCGTGAAACGAGAGCTGAGCGCCGAGCTCAAATTCAAAAGAGTTCCATGGCGCCCTGGATTGTCAAGCCCCTTTACTTGATGACATTTGCGAAACAGATCAATGGCCTCGTTGAGATCCTCGCTAACATCCAATTTATCATATCTGATCTTGAGCGCGGTGGCAAGTTTGTGAAGCGTGGTGTCATGAGTTGGATGCCCAGGTGGGCACAACGTCAGCGCCTCGCGAAGGAGGCTGATAGCTCGGGTGATGTCATCTCTAGCACCGCGTTCGTTGAAACGAATGACGAGAGCGCTCCCCAGATTGTCCAATGAGACATCATGAGAACTGTGCCCAACAGGGCACAGGCGCAGCGCTTCTTCGTGCAAAGAGATGCCCTCATCAAGGTCATTAGGATTGCCTTGGTGACCGAAGCGATAGCAACCGAGTGATTCAGCCAAGTTATTCAAGTAGCCATCACGGTCAGTATGTCCCTCGGGGCACAGAGAGACGGCTTCACGACCAAATTGTATGCATTCGTCTACATCACCAATGTTGCCGCTTTGTGTAAAGCGTGATAAAAAAGCCCTTGAAAGATTGTCGAGTGCTCTAGGACGGCGTGAATGACCTATAGGACAGAGCTCGAGGATGACTCGTCCAAGGCAGATGCCTTCATCAGATGCGTCTGTTGGAAGATTGATGTATTCGTCGATTACATAATCGACGCCATTTTCTCCTCTCGCGATGCTACGAAGGTAGGTGCCCTCTGGACAGAGAGGCAGTAGCTCGTGATAGAGTTGCGCGGCTTCGCGGATGTCGGCAGCAGTATTTTTCTTTTCGTGGCGCCAATTCAGCGCTCGGGAGAGATTATATAGAGATAAGGGATTATCGGGATGGCGCTGCGGACGCAATGCAAGGGCGTCGCGGAAGAGGGAAGTGGTGGTATCGATCTCTTGAAGATCATTTTGGATGTAGCCTTCAAGGCGTGCCCACGCGAGGTTGGTGAGAGCTGCTGCATGGTCAGGATGACTGGTCGGACACTGGTCCAGAACAAACTGAAAATGCTCTACAGCAGCGTTGAGGTGAGAGACCGTCTCGCTCAAAACGTATTCGACACATTGCGCGTGACCTGCATCTGTGCGTCGAATAATCTCGCAGTCTGTGGACTACAGTTGACGTTCCATCAGCAGAGCTAAGAGCTAAAGGCAGTGTCACTCACATCAGGCAGCCCGCCATCCTGATCGTCGCAAGCCTGAACAACGGCAGCCTTCAGCGTGAGGGATGGGTGGACGCCGCGGACAGGTGGGAAGGATAGATCTCAGAGATGTAAGTACATGTGCGTGAATGAGGAACAAATCACTCACCAAAAGGTTCATCTCCATGATTGAGTAGCTCGTCCCACGACATTTTAAGTTTACCGATGACCTCTCCACTGCCTAACATTCGATCGGCCTCATAGGACGCCCTGATCTCCACAGACAATTCAGGTGAGGTATCTGATGATCTAAACCGAAGGTCAGTTCTGAAATCGTACCCGGAAGATACCAAGGACTTTACAGAGTCACAGTATCGCCCCACATTACAGATTCTTCGGATGACAAGACACCAATGGCCGATTTCCAGCGTCTCTGGGAGTCGACGTTAATGGGCACGTAAATGCCTGCGGGCGTGCGCCAGGAGGGGACTTGAAGGTTTTTTCCGCTGATGACTGTAGATATGGCATGAGGATCAAGAAACAGACATGAAGGTAAGATGAGGTGGCATACCTTCAAGTCTGATGCATCGGCTTTCTGAACTACCAGACATAATGGTGTAATGAAGCAAAATGACGAGGATCGAGGATGGACTGCGTGATGGGCTGGATGAGTGGGAGTGGAATATGGGGGTAGAGAAACGGGGACTGCGGATAAATTTCAGCTGAGAGGAAGAGGTTGAAGGTTTAGGTCCAGGTTCATGCTGCACGTTTATATCCAAATTATCAAGGGCTGTGCAGCACGATAGACGCTGGTATGATTAATTAGTGCACTGAGCGCTGACAATGGAGATCACCGACTAGGATAATACTAGCAGAAGAATCTGAGCTAAAGACTCGGAAGTGTAGACAAAGTACAACATCTGCTCAAGATCTCGTTAACGCCGCCTCGGATTTTGTGGATGCGTACCTTGATATGTGGGCCTTGCGTAGTTTCCATTTCGTTATTGTTTGCTCATCGCTTTTTGGCAGTGTGGGGTAAGCTGACTGAGCAGGGGGGTTTGTATTTGTGGACTAATGTGGATGCTTCAGCGGTGTTGTCCTGGATCAAATCATTCCACGGATCAAACAGTACGGTCGTATCGCGGCTTGTGGTGTCATTTCAGGTTGCATCTGGGTGGTATGCATAGCCATTGACCGTGCTTTGTAGGATACAACAGGGACGTGGGGAAACCCACGATGGGTGCTACCTCGACCGAAGTAGTGACCAACCAGTTAATATGGCAAACGCAAACGATGCAAAGCTGCCCGAAACGGCGTACGACTCGTTGAATTGAGCAGGAGGGCTAGACAATTTGAAATCGCGAGAACATGAAAGTCGGATGGATCGATGCATTATACATGAGTGCGTGAGTGGGCAATACAGCGAGTAAATAGACAGGGAGTTTCAATCAGACTCAGAATTGGAACTCAGGATGGTTGGGCCTACCGCATAGTCCGGTATTTGCCGATGACACGCACAACGTTGATCATGACGAGCTCGCCATCGTCAGAAAATCACCGTGCCTTTCCCATCCCGAACGAATGCGTCAGTCTATTTAAAAGCCACGTCTCATTTCACCTAGCTCACGGATCAATAAAGTGAGAATCACCTGTATACACTTGCAGCAGAATAAAAGGCTGCGAGCCTCGAACGTGCCGACGCTGTCATGCGGAAACACGCTTCTCTGTAAGCAAACCGAACCAACTTGTCATTTGATGCTGGTTATTCTGCAGCAGCAAATGATGCTCAGCGGACACCACACGATTCCATCTACAGGGGACATACTTCGATCGACCTCCCAGCTCCAATTCAATGTCTTAGTCCTGAATGCCGATCACAGCATCACGTTTTGACAGTTTCGAACATCAAGAAACAATGCATTATACCCTTTGGCTTCACATCTTCATCGTGCCTTCCCTTACCACTGCCGCCTCTTTCAGAACTATCACCTTCTATACGTTCGACGTCGTTGATCAGGACTCCTTCACGGCGACTTGAACCCGCGCTCTAGCTGCCAGGTGCGTTGTAGGTGTGCGCGTTCCAGTATAGGGTGGCCGGATTGTCTATACGATATGACTTCTAGTCTGTAAACGGTCTCGATTCAGCGCACAAATGATGAAATAATGGCACGAAGGCCTGTTCTCAAGGAACGAAGGGTAGCGGATCTGCGCTGCAGTTGAGTGCGCGATGTCGGATGATGAAAAGTTGGCACCACTGCAGGTACCAACCGCCCTAAGCGCAATGGTGAGATGGAGTCTGTTACACACCTCTGGTCAGTCTGGACGCCCACGATACGGTGACGTTATAATATGGCCGTCCAAACCAACGAAAGAAACATGTCTAAGAGCATTCATCGCTCGTAGCGTTCACATGTGCTGCGCTCTCCATCCTGATGTAAGATGCATAAGTCAGCCTGTGTGACGGTGATAGAAGAGTGGACAATACTGGAGATGTGGTGATTAGGCGTCGAAGAAACCAACTATAGGCTCATATCGATAGAAAAAGCCTGCATGTCCTCTGGGCCGAGGAACAGAAATCAAAATGATAGCAACTTTGACCGGTTGCATGCATGCACCTGTTCGGTGAAGCATGATTTAAGCGTTCAAGCTGCGGTCATTGCTTTCTGCACCCACCGTGGAATGTGCCGAGAGACATCAGAGTCAACTAAGAGAAATGACTGATCCCTCAGGAGAGGGAGATCCACCATAGGTGGTGTCGCATGATCTGCCTAAACAGTTTGACAGGTCAATTGCGTAGGGAAGTTTGAAGTTGATGGGAATAATAATATTTGGTGGAGGACAGGGTTGCTGGCGCAGTGGTGGTGCGCATCGATACTGAAAAAAATAGTATGGGTTACAGGAGCGGACCCATATATGTGCATCGAGGAAATTGTCACTTACGAAGCGTATATGTCTCCTAGCTAGACTAAATGAGGGTGCGGTGATCCGACCGCGCAAATGAAGATGAAGGGGCGGTTTCTTCAAGGTGGTGGAATGAATGGCGAGGTAGAATGGTGGGTCACCGTGGGTGCTGATGGCACTCAAGGGAGGGAACCAGGACAATATTGATTAACGGGAGATGATGTCCATCTGCAGCAGGGTAAGCACGAACAAATTAAAACATAACAATGCACTTTGTGATGATCACAAACTGGCCTGGTCCTCTCTGCGCCCAGGTTCCTTCCCAACCGCGGTGTCGAGAGAAGAGGGCTCCATCCGAGTACATAGAAAAAAATAATAAAACAATCACGTGCACTTTGAAATTTCCGTATCCAGCCCAAACCTTATCCCTCCACAGCGGCTGGCAGAAAACATTAGTAAACATTGTTCAGCCACCGTAGCAAACCCTTCGGACCTTGAAAAATCAAATGGCAACTTCGAAAACTGAACTTAGGGTTTAAATATTTAATCTATACTCCATATGGAAACATACTGCAGCGTCCTCGATATGTTTGATGGAGACAGAAGCCTTTCACAATTCCTCGTCACGATCCTCACAGTACCTCAATTTTCCAACCACCCTGCAGTTGTTGACCTTCTACACAATGAGCTTCGTCTATAACCACACCCATCAGGTGTGACACAAACAAAGGATTTTTGAGTAGCCTCTCGAATCCTCCGCCATCCTTCATAACCTGTTCGGGACTGATAACGACGACTCGATACTCGAGGTTCTCTATTGCCTAGTACATAGATGATCATTAATTACTAGGTACTATTGATACCATCCTGCTGACCTGAAAGTTATGTGCTGTAGCAGTGTCTGCATGTATAGATATAGCTGAAATTCCCGCTCTTTTGAGGTCCATGACATTTTGTTCACCAAGTAAATTCAAAGGAGTAATCACGACTTGTATACTGGTGGAATCAAATAGTAGAGGCATCCAGAATGTAAGAGTTTTGCCCTTCCCAGCCCCAGCAATGCAAATAATATCACAATCTCAGAGCAGAAAAGCTTCAGCAACTCTGAGCTGCCAAAGGCAAGCCCTGCGTCCAAATACCTCCTCTGTCCGCGCACGAATCAAAGCAAGAGAAGGCGCCATGGATCAATATTTCAATTATCGACGTCACCGAGTTGGAATATGGTAATGTTACATAATCTAAAATTAAAGAGATATATCATGTATTTCTTTCGCTTTTTTCAAGGTCCGAAGGGTTTGCTACGGTGGCTGAACAATGTTTACTAATGTTTTCTGCCAGCCGCTGTGGAGAGAGAACGAGGGATAAGGTTTGGGCTGGATACGGAAATTTCAAAGTGCACGTGATTGTTTTATTATTTTTTCTATGTAC
>KN835512.1:7803-25963 GCA_000827255.1 Suillus luteus UH-Slu-Lm8-n1
CCATTATTATTGCGCCTTCAAGCACATGGGTCACCATTGACGTTTGAAAAGCGTTTGATGAAGCGTTCGAGAAGGAACTGGCAGGCAGATACGATGGCTGTATCCTATCCCTCGCTCCAAAGCGCAGCAACGCCCCGGCCCCTCCTGCGCAACATCGACATCGCGCGGGACCTGCTCATCCTCATCTTGCATGCCAAGAGGTTGCTTTCGAGAGTTGGAGTGGTGTTGATATCGGTGGGTGAAAATGAAATCGATGTTTGGGTTCTTTTTATGAGGTGCTGAATCCTGAATCCTGAATACTGAATACTGGGGCCTGGCCAATTGCAAGGTCCGCTGACGAGTTCAACTTTGGATGAGCTGCTTTTGAGTAAAAATGCGGATGCGGATTTGTATGAATGAATGATGAGTATGACCTTGAGCTTGAGGATTCGGAGGATGATACGCGAATGTAGTCATTGTAATTGAGCGAGGTTTTCGAATGTAATCGCGGATGAGCATGATTAAACATGAACGAGCACTGGCTTATTCGTAGTACGATGAGCTGAATACCATCATTCAAAGTACAATAACGAAGTTGTGTAAAGTGGCGGAGGCATTGTGATATCGAGCGGTATGCTTAACCTAGCAGGAAAGAACAGTGGGGGTGTGGGTGTTTTGCAAGGCTGAAGGTAAGGTATTTCTGACTGGAGCTCGGATGTGGAGACGATGAAATTTCACGGCATGGATGTTCGAATCGGAATCATGTCGAGCGCAAGACGAGAGTTTACGAAAAAGAGTTGTGAGAAAACAACTGGTGGCCGAAAGCAGCGAGCAAATGCGAGTGGAGAAGGGCCTAGAAGGGTGTAGATGACTCGTTTAGTAATGCACCTGTTTGAGCTCTCGTTCAATGGCACATGCCCAAAAACGCTAACCTGGTTAGTAAACAAGACTAGGACTGAAGTCAATGTGATGACACGAGCGCTATCAAGATGGTAGCAGGAAAGAACAGTTGGGGGTGGGGGTTTTGCTGTGTGGCATGCGTCAGGTATTTCTGACTCGGACTTGGATGTGTGCGAAATTTCAGGGCGACGATGAATGTATTGGAATCACGTCAAGCACAACCTCAAATAGGATACGACAGTTTGAGTTCTGAGTCCATAAAAATGACGGTGGACGAAAGCAGCCAGTGAGTGAGCTTACGCGAGTAAAGAAGCGCGTAGATGAAAAACCCAAAAAACCGCAGTTTCCTAGTTCAGTAAGTAAACGGCACAGATGAGAACCGCGGTTGTCACTTTCCTAAACAGGCGAACGCGGCGAGAGGGGAAAGGCGTAATTGAAAAAACGCGGTTGTCTCATCCGCGAGCTCAAAACGGCACATGGACCTCAAAATTTTAATTAAGCTCATTTTTGAGTCGAGACACATTGCCAAAATAGGGAAAAACGAGAACCGAATTACGTTCTCGATAGCGCCGCGCCATAGCCTGCCATAGCACCGCTACTACTCCCGGAACCTTTTTGATGAACCACGCGCCGCGAGTACTCGAGTTCAAATATCAAATACTCGTGCATATGCCAGACGCGACTGACTGAAAGGTATCCCTAGGGGGCAGTGACACCATTACTCGCTCCTTCTCTTGCTCAAGGGGACTATGGAGCTCGAGGTCTAGTAAAGCACCTGTTTGAGCCTCGAGTTCAAATGGCAATATTCCCATAAACGCTTGTCCCTAAAAGAGGAAGAAAACGAGGAGCAACCGCGCTACCGTTTAGTAAACCATTTTTGGGAGCCAAAACGGGACATTGCCAAAAACGTTAGTCACCAAACGAGAAAACGGAATTCATATTATCGATAGCACCGCGCCATAGCCCACCCCTTACAAGTTCCGGAACCTTTGTCTTCACTACGAGACGCGAGTACTCGAGTTCAAACATCCTGACTGGTATTTACGAAAAGGGACAGTAACTTGTCCTAGTCATCTCTGGGCAGTTATGGTGCTTTACTCGCTCCTTCTCGTGTTAGAGGGAATATTTACTACTTTAAGGTATCGATGGCGCACTATAAATAACTTTTTCCGCTATCCTTCAATGCTTCCCGCTATCCATCAATGCTTCTCCGCCAGCCATCAATATTTGATCGCCACACTCAAACGTAAGTCTTTTCCGCTATTCACTCTCACTAACCAATGACAATCACTTTTGATCGCCAGAAACGTAACGTCTGCTGGGCCGGCCAGCCAGTCCTATTTCGCTTATCGATGGCGCACCCTCAGTGTCTGAACACTTAAAAGCCAGGCTATGTACCCTCAAGCAGTGCATAAACCCCACCCTCATATTCAAAACAGATGTGTCTCTCAACGAGCTCATTCGATTACGCAGCAGCTCGGTGCACCACCATCTCCCAATTCTCAAACGCACTAGGCAGCGAGCTCCTCGATGCTTATATAGCGCTCACCGCGAACCAAAAAGTCGGTCATCGTCTCCTTCTCCATCTCCTGTCTTTCCATACACTGACCCTGATCTGCGTCTTGTGTCGTGTGTAGCTCCATACGGAACTATACGTCCTAGCATCCGTCCTCAAAGGACGCGTATATCCCAACGATCTCTGGGGATTGGTTGGAGAACGCATCATCGAGGCGAAACAGGAAGAGACGCTGCAAATGCACCTCAGTACATGCACGCACGGTGACCCCAAAAAACACGCAATTGTAGAGCGTGTTCTCCTTGAAGAGAGGAAGAAAAGGTGCGGGATGGAAGTGACGCTTTATAGCCAGGCTATCGAGTTTTTCGAGCAGCATTGGTTATGTGAGTATTTTGTCTTCACGCGGATCGGATTGAGGACTGAATATTTTTTGGGGATGTAGCGGGTCTTTCGGCTCAAGCGAGGCATACCTTTGACTTGATCAAGCCTCCTTTGAAGCAAGGGCAAGGGCATGCGCATACGGGTTGTGCGCCTTTACCTTGTACACCATTAGCTTGCGCGATAGAAACGCGCGAGAGGGACGATGTGCCCGTCGTCAAAATCACAGTACCATCCCTTCTAAATAGCCCCATGGCCTCGGTACACAGCCAGTCCGCCTCGCAGGGTGAACATCCAACATCTAACGATTCAAACGTGAGTACCGCTCAGTCTACTCACCACCCATTCCCATAACCGCTCTTACACACATTCTCCAGCACACCAACCCCCCATTTCGCCTAACGAGCACATGGGTCCCCCCATCCGTCCTCAAAGCATTCACTGAAGCGTTCGAGAAGGAGGTGGCTATCCAAGCCGAGCCGATGGCGCTTTCGCTCGCTACGAGGCGCAGTGGGAGTAACGCCCTGCTTCGCAACCTCGGGCTGGAATTGCTTGTGTTGTATGCGAAGAGGGGGAGGGCGGAGGCTGAGATGAAGGTGTATGTTGTTGCTATTGAGAATTGTGGTGGGTGGATTTGATTGTTTTTTCTTTTTTGTGGTTGATGATTTTTGTGTGGGTTGTTGATGATGGTGTAGGCCCAGGCGCGTCGATGGAGGTGGATTGGAAGCCTTTGGGAGAGGGCATGGATGTGTATTGTGTAGATGAGGATTATGACGTTGATATTGATGTTGAGAATGGGAGTACGGAAGGGAGTTGTGGGGATTATGAAGATTATGATATGTGATCATGTCATACAGTGATGCTAGGTCGGGGATTCCGCCACCCGAGATTTATGTAGTTTTTTGTTTCTCTCTCTCTTCGATGTATTATATAAATAGCTGTAAAACTGTACCATTAGATCATGACCGCATCGATATACACCTGGAACACGAATCCTTAGTATTTGACATTTATCGACTCGGGCCGAGCCTCCGTAAACAAAAAAGGAAGATCGGTATCGATATCGATCAAAAAGCGTCTCTTCCTCTTTCCCCACTCCCCACTCTTCCCCTACTCCGATCGTCTTTCTTCTGTTCATCTGCCTACCCATGCATAGAAACCTGGAAGAAGGGAGTTATGACTGTTTCTGATATGAAATGTCACAGCTCTCTTCTGCGAGGTCGAACACACACAAATGTTTTTTTTGCCTGATAACGCTATTTTTTCATGATTTACTTCATCTGGTTCGAGACTGCCTGTTCCCCCCACGTGGATAAGGCAATTCAAGTTGGGGGATTGATAGTCTCGAACCACGCACATTGTTTTGGCCTGAAGGTGTGGTTTGCTTCTGGACCGGGTGTGGGTGTGCGCTGTTTCGTGTAGTGATGATCTTGCTGGCGTTTGGAGAGTGGGTGTATTTGGTTTGGGACGGGCGTTTTGGGGCAAGAAGAGAAAGCTTTCAGGTGAGACGAGTTCTAGTCACGCTTGTGTAGCAGTCTACCATGATGATGTCAGTGCTACCTGCTCATCACGCGTTCGATCGATACCGTCAGATCTTGTTCCGCCGTACCGGTAGCACGTCTCTCGAACCCTACCGATCGATCACACCTTCAAAACCTCCGTGGAAATAACGGGTTCTCTTCGCGCGTCATTCGATCGGCAGCTGCAGTATATATGGATTTGCAAAAACGATCAATATTCCGAGTCCCTGCGGTGGTGTGCGTCATTTTCAGGCGGGTGCGAGTCTCGACTACCTCGTTCAGTTCCTTCAATAGCTGACCTCATTACCTCGTTTCCCAGTTCTTCACAGAGCCCTAAACCTCGTTTTTCAACTCGGACTGCGTCATCGCGTCGAAATTGGGTATATTGGGGTTTGGTGGTGATTTGGTGAGTGATGGACGTGGAAGCGTGCAATAAGAGGGTGGTTTGGTTTGTGTGGAAGGGGTCTTGACGTGCTTTGGATCAGGAGAGACTGGTCTGACTTCCTGGACACGCCAGTCTGATATTGGACCATGTCACGATCATGATCATCGTCCAAACGAACAGTTGGTTAGATCTTCACTAAACAATACCAGATGTCATAGGTTTCCTTGCACTGTGAAATGATGTCACTAGCTAGTAGTGGCACGAGGTACCACAGCTATTCGAATGTATTTCTGGAATCCTGGAATCCATCATCGTTCGGTACGTGTTTAGCGCTGTTATTTTAGGCTCAAGGAACAAAAGTCATATCATGTGACCGGCGCGTCTCGACGCGTCAGATGATATAAATATTGATGTTGTCAGCCGCCGCGCGCGCTGACTTGTAAAAACTCACTCATTCCTCATCCGCTCATCCTTCTTCTTCTATTTCTTTTTCTCTGATCTTCACAGGTTTTTTTTTCATCTTCACCCTTTTTCTCTGATCTTCTTGCGTAGCAACAAGGTATGTGGCGTGCGAGTCGGAGATATGTGGTGTCTACTTATACACTCGTCTTTTGCGCCACTAGTACTAGCACAAGTGATCCTTTGGTCTTACCTGCCCGCTACATGGTGTGTTTCTCGCTCGTATAGTGTATGCTGAACAACTCACTTTTTCTCGATCGTGCTCAGGAGTCACGGATGGGATGCAAAATGTATGTATATTTTTTTGTCTCGCCACATCCTCATAAGATCTGCCTATTTAACCGACTCGTCCTTGCGCCACCAGCAATATTAATGCTGATGCTTTGGTCCTGCCCGCCCGCCACATGGTGCGTTTCGCTCACGCCATGTATGTTTAACGACTGACTTTTTCTCGATCACGCCCAGGCGAGCTCCAATGGGACGAAAAATGTATGGTTTTTCTCTCGCCACATCCTCATCTGCCCATCTAACCACTATCAATCACCAGGCATTGAACGCAAAAATCCCCAAGATAAAAACACAAAATGTACGTTTTCTCTCTCGCCACATCCTCATCTGCCCATCTAACCACTGTCTATCAACCGGCAGGCAAAAACCCAAAAAACCCAAAGATAAAAACACAAAAGGTACGTTTGATCCCCGCCACATCCTCATCTGCCTATCTAACCACTATCAACCGCCAGGCATTAAACGCAAAAAAAAACCAAGATAAAAACGCAAAATGTATGTTTTATCCCCGCCACATACTCATCTGCCTATCTAACTGATATCAATCGCCAGGCAAAAACACAAAAAACCCAAAGATAAAAACAAAACAAAAACACAATAAAACGATACAGAACAGGTGCTGCCATTAAGGGCGTCGCTCGCGACGTAGACGGCCCAGCGATAGGACACGGGCCCACCTGATCCTCACACGCGTCTGCTGGCCACATTCGCAGAGGCTCGGGTGTAAGCCCCTCTCCACGCTGTCCGCCTCAGCATCTCCCCAGCCGGTTGTACTGGCCCGCACCCTAGCTCAGGCACCCCGGCCCACGTCAACTCGACACTCTCGGTGTTTGGGCACGAGATGAGAGGGTGCGTTTTAATTTTTAATTTTTTGTTTTGAGCTCGCCGCTGATGATGATGATGTTGTGCCATCTACAGGGTATTTGGGGTGCTGGAATCTAATCTAGGTCGGGACATTGTGGATGCTCGCGATGGGACATTGGCCCTGTTTTACAGGTGTTGCTAGGTTCTATCCCGTTTGCTCCTCAGTGCCCGCTGGGTCCGGGGTGGCGTCGTCAGAAAAAGTCTGTCTCCTCGGTGCCCAGAGGCTCAAAGAGCCGAGGGGGTCAGCGCGAACAAGTCCACCCCGGTTTAACAAATAAACGTGATACATTGATGACAAGAACAAAACAAACATCATTTTTGGGAAGACGATGGATTTTCACGATTGGAGAATGGAGAATGGTGAGTGGTTTTTATTTCCTCGTGGTCATGGTTGTTCTCGAGATTGGAGCATATGCATATGCATTGGCTCGAGACGCCATGCTTTGGCATTGAATGACCTTGTCGTTCGGTGGCGTGGCATGGAGTCTTTAGCTGATCTGAGAAATGACGGATTGGTGTTTTAGGGCTTGCGGCTATTGCAACATCGTTAACGGATTCGGAGCTAGTGTATGCTTGTAGGTGGGAATCTCAGCTTCCGCTGCGACGTTACTACTAATCAGCCAAAATCAGGCCTCAGGCTTTGCATGGGACTCGAGGAGGCTGTTTTACAGAATGGTGCGGGAAATGTTATGCGTCACTGCTACTTTGGTACAGTGCTTCGACCCTAATTATGGAAGTAGAGTGCTCGTAAAAATAAAATACTGAAGGGTAGGGAATTTCCGAGGTTTCAGTATGCTTCCAGAGCGTGTTCAGTCCTTTGCTCCTCGATCAACGCAAGCATTGTTGGTCTTTCACCGCTTCTCGACCTCCATTGCCCAATTCCTCTCGACCTTGAAGTCCGAACTCAACAATCACCATCCTCCATTTCCCTTCAACAATCCCCATCACAAGGGACGCAAGTGAAGAAGACCTAGGCTGTTGGTGAGTAATCTAGCCCAATGCAAATTCCTCATACTCACGCAACGCGTCCTGTCACCACAGCCTTTACATTCACTGTGAACGATGCAGAAGCTACAGTCTTCAGTGGCAGCGTCTGTGGCAGATACGAGAGCTGCGAAAGCGGAAACGGCGACAATAAAGGCGAAACGCATTATTTGTGAGGATATGGGCTCGGACAAATCTGAAGGGGCAGAGTAGGAAGATACCTTGCTTTTACGCGCTGAATGCTGTTCTTTATGTAGCCCACCCGAAACACGCTCTTGGAGTGATGATATAGATAGATATGCTTGTGATTCCAGATGATGGCTACTATCTACGTTGTGAAGCAAGGTCTGATTGCAATTTGGCGTGGAAGGAGGATATGATCATGATTGTGATTATCAGCTTGTGCGTGGAACTTGAGCAATTTGTCTACCGCCGATTCGGCGTGGAATGAGATGACGCTTCGCGGAGCCGACTCGCGATAATGGAATGATAAGCTAGGTCCATGGGGCTATCAGTATCGGTGCAGGTTTGCTCACTACAATTAGTTCAAACTGGATGTTTTGATGAATTAAATTGAGAGTTTCAGATCGACGCTTGAAGCTCCCAATGAGCTGTGAGGAACTTAAAACGTTTGAGAGTGTTATATATCTCAAACGTGTTCGTGTTGTCGTGTCGGTATGTGACTAGCGCGGTGATTTTATGATTGTGATCCAGCTAGATTTGAATGCGCTGGCTTCAATACGCGCGGATCTTGAGCTTGGATGTTTGAATGTTTAAACGTTTGTTTTGATTCACATGTTGAACGTTGATGAATCGATGAGTTTCTCACGATTTGATTCCGTGTGTTGCCGTGGGCCCGTGGCCATTCATTAATCATTGCCTGGTTCTATCATTGATGGCGCAAAATTCAACTCGAAGTTGAAGGTTTCCACCTATGTGATGTCTGCTCGCATTCTGTTACGAGGTGAGTACTATCGCATTGGTTCTTATCATTGGTGAGTGCGCGTCGTAATTCTGGAATACATGACTAGGGAGAAACCGATTTGTTTTGCGTAGTACACTGCTTCTCATATATACGGTAAGGATTGTTTCGTGATTCTTTGAATGCTCAGCGCTCAGCGCCCATCCAGCCCTCATTTCACAATCTACCAACCTCAGCTTCTGCAACTGGCGTCGCACTCAGCGCGCGTATCCCGATTCCTCACGAATATTCATGGCTAAAACGTCGCGTGATAGCGATATCATCCACTAGTCCTACACGGCTTTTCATTGGCATACCTTGTCGCTCCAGACACTTTCGAACGCGCTCACATCGTCGAGGCTGTCAGACTACGCGAAGTACACCCTGGCTGCACCTTCCATTTTCCACTTTTGGAATGGTTTCTGACACTTGAAGCTTGAGCTGGGACATGGGCAAATGTATGTCGTTCATGTCTTGTTTCGTTGATGACTACTCACGTGGCTCTCGAAGTTTGAGTCTCAAAGGGGCATACAGAGTTGGTTATTCTGTCATCCCTCATTTTGCAATCTATAAGCCTCAGCTGACATGGCTTAGCTCAATCGCAAACCGTGTAACTGGCGTGGCACTCAGCGCGCGTATACCCGATTCCTCACGAATGGCTGAAATGTCGCGTAATAGTGATATCATCTAGTCCTCTATGGCTTCTCATTGACATTCGTTGTTGCTCTAGGCACTTTCGAACGCGCTCACATCGTCGAGTTCATTGTTGGGCTGCCAGACTACGTGAAGTACACCAGCAAGGCTGCACCTTTCACCTTTTTCTTCTGGAATGCTCTCCGACACTTGAGCGTAGCCTACGTCTTGTTTCTTTGATGACTACTCACATAGTTCTCGAAGTTTTGAGTCCGCTATTATCTGAGAGCAATGCACGACAGTAAGTGAAAAACTCGGTTCATGCTGCTCTGTTCACGTTACTAACTGGTCCAATATCAAGCCTTGCACGAGACTCGAGACGTTTGTTTACAGGACGGCCACAATAATCCCATGGCGACATAACGCGGTCCGCTAGAAACCTTCCTGCTGACTCAAGCTTCTCGTTGCAAATCTCATAACGGAGAGCAACAGGCGCTCAACCGATGGCGGCTGTCGCGAATTCTATAGCTCACCCAACCTTGGTTTTGGTACGCGACTGCGCCCTGTTCAACTGCGCAAGTCAACAGTTGAGCATTGCACCCCGAGTGCAATGTATTCGAACCCAGAACGGTGGCTGTTTGGTGAGCGAAAAAATGCCATGCTTTCTAAACTGATACACACGTAGTATGGTTCTAAATGGTGCGAAAAGTCTTGTGCGTCACTTGGTCACCACTACTTTGGTGCACGGGCCAAATTGATGGTCCAAGTTCTTCGACCCCCAAATAATCAGAGTGCCCGTAATAATATCCAAGGAAAATACTGAAGCCAGAAAACTTTCAAGGTCTCGTTGGGTCTTTGACTTTGACATGCTCGGTTCCTCGCTCCTCGATCAAGGCAACCACCACTCATCTATCGACATGCTCCGATCTCCATTTCCTTCCATGTTCGAACTCGACAATCACCACCTTGCCTGGCACGCGAAGAAGTCCTATTTTGCTGGTGAGTTATCTGGTTGAATACAAACTGATCATACTCACACAATACGTATTTTTACCGCAACCTTTGCAATTGTCATCAAAGAGGCAGAACTTACAGCCCGCAATGGAAGCTTGAGTGGCAGATATGAGGGCGGCGACAACTGCGACGACGAAGACGAAACGCATTGTTCGTGAGGATGTGATACTAGTATGAGCTCAGATAAAACTGAAGGGGTGAGTAGGAAGATGCCTTGCCTTTACGTGCTATATGCTGTCCTTTATGTAGGAGAACTAAGTCCACCTGAAATCCACATTCAATATCGTCCGTCTCATTCTTCCCGTCTCGTCGGGATCATTCTTCCCCTTTCGTCCATCTTGTGCTTCCCGTCTTGTCGTTTATTTTACTCCTCCCACTCTTCTGCCGCTTTCCGGTGTCCCCAGCACATATTCGAGCCACGTCAGCATTCACTGACGTGCACCGAGCGTGTACGATAAATACCGGTGGCTGTTGAGAGCGAGTGGTAGCAGTAAATGATGATTTGAATGGCGCTGGTGTTGTTGGAGCTTGTGCACCCACGGGTATGTGTATGTGCCCACCACGACGCGCATCCAAACCCGTACCCGCCACGGGAACGGGTGGACCTCGGGACACCCACAAGTTTTCCCGTGCGGATCCAGGACAAGCGTCGTAAATGTGGTGATATCTAAATTTTGATGCGCTTTTCGGTCGCAGCTTGGACGCAAATATGGACATTCAATCATCTGCATCGACAACCAACATCAAAAACATTTGGAATTCATTTGATATGCGCCACATACGCAGTTGTGTCATTAAGTGCTTACTGATTGGGTGTGGTCGCATCATAAGCACTGTGTTTGGGACATGTGGTTTACTTTTGAGGGATGTTGTCTCGCATCATGATGGCCCCTGGTGGGCTCAATGGCCCGGGCATGCGCCCTAGTTGTGATACTGGTATCCCTCTATCTCCTGCAAGTGTATGTATCGTCAAAGAAAACGATTTTTGTCAAAAGTTGGGCGGTTGTATTGCATACCTTGGTAGTTTGCAAGCATGTTCGGGACTCGACTTGAAAGTATGAACACGAGTGAATGATAATAGTACGTGGGAATCTTTGCTCCGCTGGAGCCATTACCTAAGCTCTGCTTTCGACTCAACCACATCAATGAGAGCAACCAATGGCAACTGTCGCGAACTCCGTTGTTCACCCAACCCTGGTTTCGGAACACACTGTGCCCTGTTCGCCTGCGAGAGTTAACAGTTGAACATTGCACCCTCTCGTGCAAGTTATTAGCTTTGGCCTGCTGTGTCTATAAATTTTAACTCGAGATGTCAATGAATTGCAAGTCCTGCAATGTTTGTTCCGCTTTTCACCATAACTGCAGTATCTTTTAGAACCTGCACAACTGCTGGTAGTGAGTCGGTACGTTCAAATTCGTTCTGCAATCGATCCTATGACCATGTTCGCAGTACCGACGTCCCTGCCATTGCCCACAGTGAAGCCTGGACTGTCATGGTGTGTCATGATGCTTGTGTGTATATATGCACCTGTCTTATGTTCGATTACTTGCAGTGTTCAATGTCGAATGTGTTGGCTGGACAGGAAGTAACGATGACAGTACTTTCGGCATCATGTGGATTTGCTTTAATGCGACTGTGCTCGTCAGCGAGCGATGATATCAGAGGGGTTAACCTGACCAGCGTGTTCGGTCCAATCGCTGTGGAGCCTGGCGTCGAACCTGGAGATTGTATATTTTTGATTCTTGATGGTATGTCGTACCTGGTTGCTCCTCTGTGTCTCTTTTTTATTCGTTCGTGGTCAGATCGTTTGACAAAATGCCCTGGGGAAGCCCAATGCGTCACTCAGTCACCGCTACTTCAGTGCAGATGCCAAATTGATAGTTCAAGTTCTTCGACCCCCAAATAAGTAGAGTGCCCGTAATAATCTCAGGGAAAATACTGTGGCCAGACAACTTCCGAGGTTTCAGCTATGATGGTCATGCTTTCGGTTCTAGACCTTTGGTTTTGACGTGATTGGTTCCTCGCTCCTCGTTCAAGGCAACCACCACTCCTCTATCAACTCGTCCTCGACAATCAGTCGCACGGCGCACAGGGTTCCCCTGCGAAGCATATGAAAAAGAACTACCCTGCCGGTGAGTTATTTGGTTGAGTACAAGCTGCTCTCATACTCACACAATATGGTTCGCCATAGCAGCCTCCGCAGTTGTGATCAGAAATGCAGAAGACAGGACAGCCCTCACTGACAGCGTCAGTGGCTGATACTACAGCAGCGAAAACGGCGACAACAAAGGCGAAACGCATTGTTCGTGAGGATGTGATGGCAGTATGAGCTCAGATAAAACTGAAGGGGTGAGTAGGATGATGCCTTGCCTTTACGTGCTGTCTGCTGTGCTTTATGTAGGAAAACTAAATCCACCTGAAATCCGCTTTCGAACTAATACACCTGCAATTCTAGACGATTGCCACGATCTGCGTTGTAAAGCAAGGTCTATTGGCAATTTGGCGTGGAACAAGAAACCACCTTCTGCAGAAGCAAGGTCTATGCCAGCCAAACTACCACCTGATAAGATCTATCCTGTCACCTATGAAGCAACGGGGATTTGGCGTGGACCAAAATATCACCTTGCGAAGCCAACTCGGAATGAAGGACTGATGAGTTAGGTCCAGGGAGCTACTAGCATAGCCAATAATGGAAAGATTTGCTTCACGCAATTCAACTGGACTTTTGATGAAGTCAGATCAACGCTTGATGCTCCCAATGAGCTTCGAGGAGCTTAAACGTTTGAAAGTAAGCTCTCGAACGTGTTCACCGTGTCATCACATGACTGGTGGCCGGTGACCGGTGCCAGTGACTCCATGCGCAGTGACTTATCCCCTACGGTTTATTCAGATCTGCTGGCGTGCTCGCTTACAGTTTGGTTTCTTTGGTCCGACATCTACTAACTGTTCTTCTCTCTTCGGCGAGCCGGTTCATGCTTACATTGGTCTGCGGTGGCTTCGTTCCTACGCTTATTGTTGGTCATCGGTATGTGACACGTCTACGTTAGTCTGTACTTTGAAGCACGCAATTCGCTCAGTTGCTGACGCTCTTAGGTGAGTTTTTCTAACGATCTATGTAGACCGACGCGATACTGGTTGTGCCGACAAGGCTCTTATGGACTTGCTCGCCCCCAAACACGATGTTGCCTATAGGGTTATCCTGGTGTGGATTTGGCGTAGTTGAAATTGGCGGTGAATTTTTGAGTTTGTTGATTTATGAGCAGGAGGGAGTTAGTTGCTGTGCAGAAGCGCGTTGTCATTCGCTGAGGTGCCGGGCCGAGGTCCAGAGGTCCAGGATGGCTCTTCCAAAGTAGATTGAAGCTTGATTAATATTGGACAAACACTAAGTACATAGTGGAGAACATCATCATAATGGCAGTCTTCAAACAGTCGTTCCGGATGCATACTAGCGCTCAAGCCACACTACAGCAAACATTGCCTTGAGGCAATGCTGTGTGTTCAACACTCTACCCTTACCGCTTCAACTATCATTCACAATGAGGAAAGGCAACTCATCGAGGGGTACGACCAAAGAAACCCACACATCTGATAGCGAACCAACGGCTCGTGGGGGCTCGGTACGTGGCCCACGGGAACCACTTAGTTCACTCCACTCCAAATACTGACAGTGACGTGTCTAGCACCGACCCCGTGGCAGACTTCGTCGGTTTCTGGGCGAGTTTAAGGACAGTGTTAAAGACGGTGCGAACAAGTTAGGGATCTCGGTGAGTCCATGAGCACGCGTAATGAGTATCCTGGAATACGACTAAGATTGCAACAAGCGCCCGAAGGATTCCCGTAGCGGTAGCCCTGTTCCTCCGAATATCGATCATGAACTTTCTTCATCGAACCCGAATATTAAAGTAGGTTGTCATACTTGCCCTTCAGTGTCTGTACTCTTTCTAAATTCTGGCAATCGCGCAGGTTCAGGCTGCTCCGTCTGGCGTGGAAGTAGAGGCTGATACCCAATCGGCGCTTCGGGGTGCACAACATGCTGCAGTGCGCATGCATCCACTTTCAGGACCTGCGATAACTGTAGCGTCTGTTGGCCAAGACGCACAAGCGGATCTCACTGCTGCTGTCGATTTCCAGGACACATATCTCAGACCCCTCAGGGTATTCAATGCTGTCATCGGAGAGATTGAGAATGTATGGACCTTCCTCTGACTCTGACTCGGATTTGAACTAATCCTGTTCAACAGGTACATCCATATGCAAAGATGGCACTGGGCGTTTTGTCATATGCAGCCAAAGTTTGTATTCTTTTTCACTCTTCCTATCTCGCGCCGTTCATGAATCATATGTGCAGATTATTCTAGCTCAAGCGAATCGTGACGCAGCGGTACTCACGCTTCTCGAGAAGTTGTCTGAAGTTTACAGCTTCATGACACAAGACGAGATGCTTGGCCAAATTTCGTCGATGCGCGATATCCTTGGAAAGATTTCTCAACAGACCCGTGAATGTGCCTATTTCATCAAGAATTATTCGGAGACCTGTAACTTTTGTGAGTGTTTGTCGCAAGCTGCTGCGCTTCGTACCGTCTCAAGCTTCTACCATCACCACAGGGAAGAGACTCAGAAAAAACGTCCTCTCGGAAACCACAGATACGATTCAAAAGTACAGTGACGTGTTCGACAGGCTCATGCAAAACTTCCGTGACCAGGTTGCTCACGACGTAGCCATACACATCCACGACATAGGCATACACGTCCACCGTACAGGTAAGGGTTCGGATGTCCTTGTGACTGGACATATGTTCATACCTTCCTAGAAGAAATATTGGACCTGAGCGGTATGACTTATGCAGACGGCGCTGGACTAGACACCAGGAAAGAATGTCTTCAAGGGACACGCACGGAAATCCTTTCCGAGATAACGGACTGGGTCAACAGCACTGGGGAGAACGTACCACGCGTGCTGTGGCTATCTGGCCCTGCAGGCAAGGGCAAATCGGCCATCGCCCACACCATTGCTAAATGGTTCAACGATGCGGGAGGGCTTGGTTCGTGTTACTCTTTTGACCGCCAGCGAGAAGCAGATCGTCGCCATGAAAAGATCTTTTCCACGATCGCACGCGACCTGGCTGACCGTGATCCGGCGATGAGGCAGGCATTAGCGGATGCAGTTCAGGCCGCGAGTTCGCTCAAGAAGACGACGGATATCAACCAGCAGTGGCAGAAGCTTCTCGTCGAACCACTGAGGAAGTCATCTGGGTCAATCGGGGAACGCGTTGTGATCGTGATCGATGCACTGGACGAGAGCGGCGGAGTAGAGACGCGGAGAGACCTCCTCCGGATTCTAGCTGGGAAACATCAAAACCCCGCTGTTCCCAAACTCACAGACCTCCCAGACAACCTCCGCTTCATCGTTACCTCTCGCCCGCTTGATGACATCGATGCCGAGTTTCATGGTGTTCAGGGTGTTCGACAGATGTCCATGGATGATATTCCACCAGCATCTGCAGAGCGCGACATCCGTGCTTATGTATCCAAAGAGTTGGAGGGGTTGGGTTTTCAGGACAGAGAGTTTGCAGTCCTCGCTGAGAAAGCTGATGGACTTTTCGAGTGGGCGCGTCTCGCTTGCGAATACATCAAAAATTCGCATGCTGGGCTATCTCCAATGGATTGCTACGAGGCTGTAGTATCACGCGATCCTGCCGAGAGAAGCGTGCTGTTGCACGACATGTATCGCCTCATTTTAACAGATATCATGCACAGGGACACATCTATCAATGTCCAGCATTCGCAGAAACTGCGTTCAATGGCGCTAGCGAGATTCCGCTCGGTGATGGAACAGATACTAGGCACAGCTGAACCCCTCCCTTTAGATTCCCTGAACGCCATGAGGCGCCATTTTCCAAAGCGAGAGGACCATTTCAACGTGAAGCTGATGGTCAAATGCATGGGTTCCCTCCTTAGTGGAACGACCAATCCAGATTCCCCAATCCGACCCCTTCATGCATCCTTTAGCGATTTCTTGACGGACCAACCATCCAGTGGAGAATTTTTCATCGACCTGTCAAAGGCGCAACACGATCTTGCATTCGCGTCCCTTCGAGTGATGGAACACGGTCTTCGTTTCAATATCTGTAATTTAAAGTCGTCGTATCTGCCTAATAGCAAAGATCCCGGGCTACAGGAACGAGTTAAAAAATGCATCTCCCCACATCTGTCATATTCCTCTCGATTTTGGACGTCGCACATAAACACCACAGCCTTCAACAAGGAGCTCGCGAAGGAAGTGAAATTGTTCTTCGACCACGAGAGGCTGTTTTTCTGGCTCGAGTCACTCGCCCTGATCAATGCGCTCAGCGGTGCAGTTGCTGCCGTTCCGCTCATTTCCCAGTGGCTGAAGGTGAGTACATTGCTACTGAGTGCCGGATAAAGCGCTCACGGGCAACCGCAGGGCCATTCCGAATTCAAAGACATCTCATCGACTGCAATGGACGTACAGAGGTTCATCCAAATTTTCGGCGGGATCATTTTACACAGCACGCCACATCTTTATATATCAGCACTCCCATTCTCACCTGCCAACTCTCCGCTATCGAGACAGTTTTCTACACGGTTTCCGAACACTCTTCGCGTAGTATCTGGACGTGATATGAACTGGCCAGCTGTTCAGACTGTGCTTAGGGGGCACACTTCTTCAGTTACCTCAGTCTCATTCTCGCCGGACGGCACTCGCATCGTCACTGGTTCATGGGATAGCACAGTTCGGTTGTGGGATGCAGCGACAGGGCAGCCCGTCGGTGAGCCCTTGCGGGGGCACACTTCTCCAGTTACCTCAGTCTCGTTCTCACCGGACGGCACTTGCATCGTCACTGGTTCTTTGGACGAGACTGTTCGGTTGTGGGATGCAGCGAAGGGGAGGCCAGTCGGTGAGCCCTTGCGGGGGCACACTTCTTCAGTTAACTCAGTCTCGTTCTCGCCGGACGGCACTCGCATCGTCACTGGTTCAGGGGATAACACTGTTCGGTTGTGGGACTCAGTGACGGGGAAGCCCGTCGGTGAGCCCTTGCGGGGGCACACTTCTATAGTCACCTCGGTCTCGTTCTCGCCGGACGGCACTCGCATTGCCACTAGTTCGGATGATTTGACCGTCCGGCTTTGGAATGCACCAGCGAGGCAGCCATCGCAACAGCGTGTCACGTCAGATCCTTCACCATTCCCAGATGAACAAAGCATGATTGAGCCCACCACTGTCATGGCATCGAACACTTGGAACAATCACTTCATTTCCTTCTCGCCCAACTCCACTCATGCCCTGCGCAACACTTCTGAGTTAACGGAGGGAGCATCACATGACAACCGCAGTTCGACCCCAATTTTCCTGAATGCTGACAGTGGATGGGTGGTTGGCCCCAAACATCGGCTGTTATTCTGGGTACCCCCTGCTTCTCAACACTCATTCTATAACCCTGCAACCGTGTTAGTAATACCCAGAGGAGGTCCTGAGCTTGATTTGAGCCGCATGGCGCATGGACAGCACTGGCATAAGTGCCGAGAGGAGTGAGTCTTCTAGGCCTTTCTATTCCTCGCACTTACAAAAACCAACATTTGCAGACCTTAATATCAATGATGATCATAGCAATGAATCCATTATGGAGATTCCAGACACAATTTAGATGTGTACAGTGAATCATCAGTCTTCATATTCAATTCTATGCCCAGCGTCTAGTCCCGAGTTCAGGGTAGTCTGAGCGAACGACTTTTTGAAGAGCTGACTAACTCATGATGCATAATGTTCATGCTGGTTTGTGAGAGCACGTAACAAGCATATCAGATGCGGATGCGCGTGCACCGTGGATTCTGTTGAAGTGCACAGCATTAGTGCTTCCTGGCTGCACCTCACAACGCACTGAGAAAAGGACATGGTTGTTGCGGTCATCTGCGGTCGTTTGAGTTCCCAGGCCGCGCCATTGCACTGAGTACATCAAAGCGGGGTGATAAAACAGGGTGGGGTAAAATAATTGCATGTTGCACTGTAGCCTACCACTGTGAAAAGTAGATCCAGTGAATTTCAGTAGGTCGTTTCAGATGATAATGCTCTCAAAATCAGAGCATTAAGTGCTGAAACAGAGGTGCTGATATTGCCGTTTTTTACTCTGAAATTGTACTCTGAAATTATACTCTGAATTAAGTACTTGAAAAAGAAAAAGATTGTGACATCACCTCATGTCACATGATGTGACCATCATGATAGCAACCGCTACAGTAGCTAGATATAATCTGCACC
>KN835513.1:0-25752 GCA_000827255.1 Suillus luteus UH-Slu-Lm8-n1
TATATTAGACCTTCTACACAGAAAGAAGTATCCAATCAGAGTCCAGAAAATACCAAAAAGCGGTCAGGGTGGGAGGAGGAGAAGGTGGGGAAGGATGGTTGTGTTGTCCAAGAGTAAGCATAGTTAGCTACAGGTGATTTTCCCTCAAAAGAACTAGTGGAAAGGGTGAAGGATTAGGCAACTGTGTGAGCTCGCTGTCCTCAACAGCGAACTCGAGAATTTTGTCATCGCGCGGTATTACCAAAACGGGAAGTCACGCGCACGCTTGGTCTCGGCAACGATACACAATTGTGTGTCGAGTGTGTGTGAAAATCCCTTTGTATGTGTGCATATTTGATCCAGCGCCATAAGGCACAGCATGCGCAATCGACCTTTCCTATTCAAACACGTGTTCGAACAGACGCAAATATCTGCTCCGCTCGCATTGATTTTGCCTCGCGAACTTACAGCTATTGCCATATTGACAGAATATTTGACTCCCATGTTAGTGGAGGACGTCTTATACACTTGTCTGCAACTCCGCCGGTATATCTGAGTCCAAAGACTTAGGGAAAAACCAAGATTCGGACCGACTGGCATTTGACGAGGTCAGGATTAAAGTTATCAAGGGATATCAATGTTGCAAGGTGTGCTGTACAATTGCTGTATGCTACGAGAGTGGCAAACACAGCCTGCCTGGTATCTATCATGATATTCCCCAGATATCAAACAGACTCACGGCGTGACGATTGTTGACACGCAGCATGATCATTAAGGTTTGGGCTTTCCATAAAACAAGGTTTAATTGGGCAAGAGGTGGTAATATGCCCGAGCCTAATAGGGTATCTCACCCGGCACATGGCCCTATGCAATCATCTAGAGGCACGACTTGGTTCAAAGTTCCAGATTTCAAAAAAGTTCAAAGTTCCAGACTTCAAAACAGTTCAAAGTTCCAAATTTCAAAAAAGTTCAAAGTTCAAAATTTCACCCGCCAACCCGGGTTGTGACCGCGCTCGTATCAAGGCGCTGCATTTTCAATTGCCATTCCGTTGCCCCTTGCTGTGTACTAGCCTGAGGCCCTGCCGTTTATTTCTCAGTTTGTTTCTCAGTTAGTTTCGTTTGCCATGATGGTCCCGGCCCGGGCATACTACTAGAGCCGTTCTGTCAACTATACTTAGTAGCTGTCAGAATTCGTCCGGTGAGTAATATGCATATAGACCTCGAAGCACTCTATACATACGTGCTATATAAGCCCGTCTCTCCTACTCTCATCTAGATTATCATCAACCGTTTTTTATCGCTATTCCGACATGGCCCCATTCTATTCCACTGAAGTGCGCTTTCAAATCTTGGAAATCCCTGCTGTTGCACAACTTAATCGATTTGCCCTTTACAGCTTTATGTGACTGCTGACCCAAGAGCGGCACTTGCCGAAAAACCTCTCCCAGACGCCCTTCATCACACATCCCTCTTAACGAGGGTACTCTGTTTTTTGGCGTTTGGCCGCCCAGGTCTTGAAGATCATTGGAAGTCGCTGCAATCAGACCAAACCTTCGAAACCGTTAGGAGCAAATCATGCTCTATCCTGGCTAGCACCATCACCACAGTAAGCTGTTCAACTCCGCGCTCCTCGGAGCTCGCTGACATATTCCAAAAAAGGCAAGTGTCTTGCTCGCTACAAGTGTTGTTTTCATCAGTACAGGCTCTCCTGTGCCATCCTTTGACTACACATCACCCGCTCCTCATTGTCTGCTCTTTATGTCGCTCATGCTCGCCATGATCGCGATGTTGACATCGGGCTCGAGCATGATACGCTGGGTACACACCGATCGGCATTGGACCCAAGAGGTGAGGGTCATTCTTGCCATACCGCTTACACCGACTGACCTAAATATGTGAAGCAACTCAAACAGGGCGGCTACTTCGTCCAGTCCTACCTGTTGTCGATAGTCACCCCCATATTCTTCGTCGCCTGGTCCCTACATTGTTTTATCTTCGGTCAGTCGTTCATTTATTTGAAGCTCTCTTGCTCCTCATACATTCCCCCAGCGATGTTGATAGCAGGCTTTTGCTCTCAGAACACGATCTGTCGCGTAGTCACTGCGCTCTGGCTTGCTATGTACGTCCTCAATATCGGAACGATATTGATGCATTCTGTGTGGAAGTATTCGACAACCCTCGATCACGCTAGATATCAACAGTAAAAATTTTCGCTATCTTTCCACTCTCCACTCGTCGTTTTCCACTTTGGATCTTTTTCATATTTTTCCTGCGGTTTGCCTATGATATATACATTCTCTCTGATCTGGCGGCGGCGCCGCAGGTGTGCTCAAAATGAATATGTAGTACCTTCCATCATATCTAATAATTGTATCGGTGTTAAAGTATATGGCGCTCGATCCGTTTTGACTTTGAAGTATACACCGTGCACGCAATACAGGAGTCGGGTACTGCTGCCGAGACACTTTTGGTAGTGACACCGCCGCGGCGCTCGAGCTCAATTCAAATACAACAGCCCTCCAGGCATCCTAGGACCCTTTTGATCGTGTTCTCATTTTTCAGTTCAGCTGACATACCAGTCTCATCGTCATTCGTTCATTGGCCTTAGTCCAACTTGTACAATTGGCGTGCGATTTCTGCTGACAGTAATCTCCCGTTCAAGTTGTTTCAAAGCAAAATTGACAAAGGAGCCCTGGGCTTCCTCAATAAAGTGGTTGCGACAAATAAGGACAAAAGGTAGGATGTGAGCCGGAATATTAATGTCTCAAACTTTTGGATGAGATGTGCAGTCTGAAAAGCGATGATCTCATTGAGCATTCCGTGAGCTTCCAAAGCAAGCGAACGTGGACCTGTGATGGGTACCATAACCTCCTCTTCCTCGTCACCTGAGAAAGAATAGTAGTTCCATTTGTTCCAATTGCATGTCCATTAGTAGAACCGTCCTTGAGAGGAATATCGACTTTGAAAGAGAACAAAACAATAAGCAATGACAAGGCACGGAACGTTTGAGCATCACTAACCAGGGTCTGGAAGATGATTGTATGACTTGTGTCCACCAAAGTAATTGGCAGCAGGGCCACGTAGTGCGTGCTGTGCCGGCGCCCAGTTTTGTTGACCATCCAGAGGTATTCCATTGTGATCCCGTTGTACCCTCTCAATGGGTAGGTGACCTTGCGAATCGTGTTCGGGCTTGTCACAGGCCAACGTAGAGTTGAGATCGGACATGATTAGCAGAGCAAGCTATGAGGAGTTTAAGATGGCACTGGTGTTTGTTAAAGTCACAGAGATATGTCTAGCGGTATTTTGGCAAATACGCATCGTTATAAGTCCAGGTGATGACGAAGGCTGGTGGTGAGATTGTTGAGAGACTTTGATCGAAAAGAATGACCATGGGGCGAAAAAGTAGTGTAGCCCAATGAAACTTGATGCAGTCATCAAGGTCAGGCAGAACGCCCAGCAGCTGCTGAGTGATTTCTCCAAGGCTGACGTAGAGATTGTTGAGAGAAAATAGGAGTTTGGAAGAATGGTCATTGATGTTGACTGGCACGAATCTAGAAAAAAACATAGAAGCGCCGCGCATTATCAAGAAGTTCTTGATCCGAGACGACTAAAGTGACAGGAGGAGACAATACATCTTCCAGTTCAGTAGGGCGAGAACCGGAGATCACAGAGCAATCGCAATCAGATTCAACGTGTCAATTCAAAGCATTCGGGAACGGCAGCGCAGGAACGAAAGGTATGAAACGTCGAGGCTGCACAGGCAGAGCAAACAGATCTAAACAAAACGAAATAGTCCTGGACAAAATAGACTCGTGACCAGTCGCCTTACACAGCAGTACTTGACGAGGAGATGTGCTGGGAAATACAGTGTAAGGTTACATTTCACTCAACTCTCACGCAAGACAAGGTGGCTGGTGACGAGACTAGGGATAAAAGGTCCGGGAGGATATATCCGAGTCGATGCTTTCACCGAAACCAGTCCTATTGACCAATCCTTCAATCACCCTTTCCCTGGTTCTCCTTATAACATCTAAACAAGTTCTGTGACTGGCGCAATCCCTCAACGTTGCAACTTTTATCTTATGTTGTACTATTATCTCGCAAGAAGCACAGTTCACTCAACAGAAATCAAGAGACACGCCATATGCATATGACATCTTCCGCACTGATATCGCGATGTAGGCTCCCCTTATGACCTCTTTAACCCCTGATATTGATGAGCTTGGGTGACGGATAGCTGAAAATGGGGTGCTGGTGTATGTAGGTGATTAATCGAGCAAGTTTGGATTCAGGAACCCCCATACGCGGCGCTTTGGATTTTGCTTACATCGAACCATACCTTGTGCGCACTCGTTGTCTCGATCTATTGCGATTCCTTACAGTCATACATGTGCGTATACGATTTCATCTATCGCAGGTCAAGCCATGACATTCTCACGAACTGCATATCTAGCAGATTTTGAAGCTATTTTGAAGTGAAAACACTCGGAGTTCAGGGTTAACGTTCAGCTGTAAGGAATCACCATCTTCATTCCGAACTTCACAGATAACCGAACCTCCTTTTTAGCTAGTGCGAAACCGATAAAATTGTGCGCAAGTCCAGTATGATCAACATACATTCGCGTATATTTAAGACGTGCGCATTCAAAAGCTGTGTGCAGTAGGATGTAAGGCCTGCAGACTGTCATCTATAATTAACTGATAAAGACGCAGCAAAATTTTTAAGTGAACTACCTGCACAGAACTCCAAGGTCTCGACTGCTCGAGTGAGAATAAAATTTGTTTAGAAACCAACACGTCGATCGACTCAGCGACCAACTACTACTAGTAACCCATCGTCAGTATACTCCGAACGCAGAAACACGACTCGGACTCACAAAGCATAAAAAGCCGTACTTCCGAGCCCGTGAGTCATATGGTTAAATCCAGAAGCAAACCGCTGATACTCACGCAAAACCCAAGAAAACAGTTTGCGCAATGATTACCATCATAATCTTTGCAGAAGACGGGACAATGGTCCGCGCTATCGTCAATAGCAGAGACTGATGAGGCCAAAGTGACAATGACGGCGAGGGCAAATGCAGAAGAGAGACGCATTATTTGCGGAGATGTAATATGAGATCAGGTTTGAGGAGTGAGTAGAAGACATCTTGTGCTTATATGTCTATCAGATACTAGTGACTATCTGCCAGCGGACTGTCACACAAGGTTTGTTGGCGATTTGTTGTGGAACGATTGAACTTAAACTTCGTTCTATGCGTCAAAGATTATAACTTGCATGCGTGATTCGAGCCGATCAAGCGAAAAGGAAATAGTCGGAATCAGGTTCACTCTGTAAGGAGCCACAATCTTCATTCCATTACCGTTTGACTATAGAACTTCACAGATGAGAGAACCTCCCTTTTCGCGCGAAAACGATAAAAATCCGACACTTCGAATCCAGTATACATTCGCGCATATATAATGTGTGTACTTTCAAAGTGCGCAGTAAGGCTTGCAGACCAGCTGATGACTATTAAGTACCAAACGCAAACAAAAATGTAAAGGTGAGTTACCCGTTTTCAAGATCTCCATTGCTCGAACGGCGGTAAAAAAATTTCAGAGATGATTGACTCAGCGACCAACTTGAACTTGAATTACTAGTAGCTCACGAGTCAGTGCCATGGACCAACTTCACCGATGTGAATGCAGACGACTCGGACTCACTAGGCATAAAAAGGCGACCTTTCGTGCCGGTGAGTCATGTGGTTAGATTCAAGACACAAATCACTGAAGCTCACGCAATTTTGTTTAGGGCAGGTGGCGCACTCACGAGTGTGAACGCAGAAGACGGGACAATCCCCGGTGCTAGCGTCAATGGGGGTAGCAGAAATCGATGATGCCAAAGCGGCAACGACGGTGAGGACAATAGCAGAAGAGAAACGCATTGTGTGTGATATGTGATATGTTAGTAGGAAGACGTCTTGCTTTTATATGCTGAATGATGTTCTCGGTGCATTTTAGGAAGAATTGTGCCACCGGAATTCTCGTGTCAAGCGGAAAATCCAAGCCTTGAAACCTACTGGAATTCTTCCAATTTCAACAGATAATGTCTGCAATGCCAGCAGACTGCCACGCAAGGTCCGTCGATCGTCGAAAATCCCGCTGGTAAAATTTTATTGGGTTGAACACTTGCAGTGCCTGCTGGTTTGAAATATGGAGTCGTTCGACTCGGATGGAGCTTGTCGATTCAATAATCCTTCTTGTTTAGCCCCGTGGTTTGTTCAAGTTCAATATCATCTATGCGTCACCGTTAGGCGTCGCGATATGAAAGAAATCAGGTAAATCGCCAGTCAATAGTATCTGATTTATAACAACAGAACTATCACTTGACCGGACTACAAGAATGTGTCCAGCCTTCTCGTATTAAAGGCCCAACGTACTTCGATACTCAAGACCAAGCAGTTTCAACTGTCATTTGTCATGCCTATGGTTCAGTGGGATGAGGATGAGTATGAAACATGGCTTGAAAAAGATCGAAGAAATTCGGGTTTGTGCTTGTCCGCCTACTAAGACAAGACTGCTACTCATTCACACACTTTGAAAAATGGAAGTTTTCGTCCTCATACCAGATCCCTGATGGCGTCTCCTTCGGGAGATGACAATGACCACTCCGGACAGTTTATCATAGGCTAACATACTACAGTGTTATGATCGGCCATAAATCCAGTCGCATCATCAGCCATCGCATCAACACAGTACTCAGACACCGCCCACGCACAAAACCACACAAAAGAAAGAATCGAGTGCTACGACTACGACTTCTCGTTTTCCCATGGTTCATCCATGACGAACCCCCACAGGGGGAATCTTTGCTCTAAGCATGGATATTTCTTCTGCATCGATGCTAAAAGTTGCATCACCTCAATATTTTTTATCCAGGACATCGCGATCCGCGCGTTCTAGGATGTTCATACTTTTGAATCCAGGTATGAACTTTTCCATCCATCGGGGAGGCAAGGTAAGAAGCGACAGCGAGCTTGATGACCCTTCCTACTAGCTTTCTGTCACGAGGTAAAGTGTATGCAACACAAGCGTTAAGTGGACGATGTAGGACATGAAGCGCTGAAGCACTGCGCGGCTGAGGAAGAAGCGTCGTCATCCCTTTATCTCACGAACAAATAGAGGTGCGTACGATATCTGGTATAAATCGTGAACCCATACGGCGAGTACGGCGCCTGCTGCGATTGGTACTACGATGGGAGCCGCAGGTCCTACCAGGGCGGGCACGATACCTGCAATGGGCTATGCGTGTTTGAAGCACGCCGGTAACCCCGAGGCAGCAGCTCCATATTTATTGATTTTTGATATGGAGCCGGGTTTGTTCTGCGCGGACACAGGCAACTTGTAGTAGAGATCCTGCGGGTAGATTCAGAAATTTCATGAGACTCGACTCTCTGGCGCAAAATTGGGTCCCACGAAGAGAAGGAGAGAAGATATTCGAGGAAGGATCCCCAGTAGATTGACGACCGCGACAGTCCATGTCACCACACTGAAGACTTTGACCCAGTTTCTCTCGTCAGTGGCATTGCGCAAGCGACTATACAGTGCAACGGCCTGCTGCGCATGCTTGAGGCGTATGCGTTCGAATAAATGATGGAGAGGCACAGGCGATCTGGGTATCGTTCTTGTCAGGGCAAGGACATCTTGTTGGAGCGAGTCTGCTGGTAGGTGACTAATGATTGCACTATACAGCTCTGCAGGAAGTTCATCCAGCATCACCGCAGAAGGCAAGCTAGCGGCGCTAGTAGTGGCAACGGCTGCCGTGGAGTGTGAGACTTTGTGGGACATGCACTGTCAGAGTTAAAGTCAGCGACAGAGAACACAAAAAGTTTGCTAGTCAAGATTTACGAGTAGTAGAGATGTCCTACGACAAGTGTTCGGTGAGAAGTGGATCCACTTATATACCGTATAGCATAGTGAATTTGATGAGGCATCGCAGCCTGGACTCCAAAGTGCAGAAAATCTTCATCAGCATTTCCATCCGTAGGCACGTTCCCCTGTGAGTCAGAGACATCCGTCACCTCACCAAGCGGAACGACCGCTTCTGCCCACGCTGAGACACTCGGGGTGTTTCGGGCGTGCCTAGAGCTCCTCGAAGTCGAACACGACAGGCGGTACATCGCGGGGCAGTCCTCTCATAATGAGGCGGCTTTATGATTTCTCCATGACACAACATAGTCCATAATGGTGTGTTGAAGTGCCTCGACTTTGTCGGTAGCGGAGCCTGCCTCGAGTCTATTATTGGGGTTTGGTGGGCTGAAAGCGTCCATGCGGGCTCAGATCGCGTCCAGAAGTATACGAGTTGATTGAGGAACTAAACCGTCTAGTCTATGACAAAGATTGATAAAAGCGATAGAAAGATGCGGACGGTGTCGCTAGGTGAAGGAGAAAGCAGCGGGAAAAGTCGGTGGAGTCGGATAGGTCGAGGAATGAGTGAATGTAGCCATGACATAGGTCTCCGAAGGGGATAGATTCGCGTGGACTGAACAGAAAGTTAATAATAGAAGGACAGATTCAATGGGAAAGCTGAAATTGACCAACCTTGTGACATTTGAGCGACCTATTCGTGTAGATGGTTCTCGATTCAGATATGGCGAGGTAGGTGACGGACTCTGACCACAATCACGATGAACTACTCACTCACCGGCAGTTGAGCACTGTAGAGCTACCTATAGCGTTGTATATCAAAGTGTGTAGAATTTTACCGGTCATTTAAATCCACTTACTAACTTATCAGTCTGACGTCCGACCAGGTCGATGGATTGCACTCGCGACGCGCAAAGTCTGCGTCTCACTTATTGAAGAAGACGATTGTTAGCCAGGTACGAGGATGCACTTGCCAGCTGTATGTGATCATTGGTTCAAGTGTTGAGAACTCGCTTACTAAGCCAGTGTTAGCATGTCTGGCAATCATCAATCGTTGGCAAGGCTCCTAGTCCATGGGAGCTGTTCAAGTCGAATCCTAGTATTTATCTAGCCTCGAAGCTATATAATCATCTCAGCCAACAACTATCCCGTCGTTCGGTTTCTCCCGTCCGCACCATATGTATCTCGGACACTCACAACACCGACGTATCTGCCCTGATACCACCCGGTGATATTCTCATTCACGCTGGTGATCTTACACATTCCGGTACTCCTCGTGAGCTCCAAGCTACCTTCGACTGGCTAGTCTCCCTTCCGCATGAACACAAAATTGTTATAGCCGGCAATCACGATACGTACCTTCAGATGGACGAGGGTCGTTTATGGGCTCGTTCATGACAACAGCGTGGCATCATCTACCTGGAAGACGAAGCTCACACTATCCAAGCGCGCGGTCTGAGACAACGTATCGATACACTACCATCGACATGCGTGACCCGCAATGCAGCATACACAGCCGACCATCTAGTAGGTCTTTTTGTCACCGTAAGACAGGATTGAATGTCGAGAACCTGCCGTTGAACAAATACGCACGCAGAAGAATCGTGTTTATCGCGCCCTTAACAACAACGGCAGTATTTTTCTTGCCATTGCGGTGCTTGGCCGTCGATTCTCAGCCATGTACAGTTCATATCCTGAGCGGTGAGTTGTTTGTCTTCGACACCTTGAGAATATCGTTTAATCCCCCTCGTAAGATGTATCGTGGGATATATTTCCGAGACCTGGCCTGTTGACGAAATCGGTGAGGCTAGCTGTATCGCTGAAACACTGGCCAATCGTAATTTGAACGGTGAGTTAAAGTTAGATTTGTTTGACGCTCGAACTCTTCAGGACGCCGAAGCTTCCGCCTTCCCTCAGCTGCGTCCTTCACGGTTCCTACAGGCTCCACTCGTGACCTGTATCTCCACCGGTCTTCACTCTGACACCCGGAATATGGAAGGAAGAGGCTTGCAAACGTTTGACACTTACCGTGATAAATGTGACAGACTCGTGTTTGAGGTTCCGTGATATCAGAAACGCACAGATACGTGCACATGAGGCGGACCCCCAGTACACCCACTATATGATACCTCTAATCTTTACAAAATACATAGAATTTTTTGATTCTGTACAGGGTAGACTGATACTCGCATTGACAAACTACATAATCACCAGTCTACCGTTTGATTGGGGGGAAACGAAAACAAAGACGAAGCATCGATTACAGCGGACAATTTGAACATCACGATTCGAGACAAAGGAACAAAGTGGCTGCCGATATTTATCGTGCTTTGAGGATGTTCGCATACTTCCACAAAAATTCCATCCATATCATCCCAACGTTGGCGGCGTATGTTACTACCCAAAGCGCAGTGAGGGTGCGGCAGATTATACTTTGGGAGCAAAATCCTGTGAGCAACATTGCTGAGGTAAAATATATGAGGGCCAAGAAAGCACCGAGTCATTGACAAACTTACCAAACATGAAGCAATGCAGGGACGAGGCGACGAAAAAAACGGAGGTGACTAATGACAACAGGTAGGACACGACGAAGTAACCGCCCTGCTTGAGTTGCTGGTACTGAGTTAGCCATTGTAAGTGGTATGGCAAGAATAACCCTTACTTCTTGAGTCCACTGCCGGTCGGTATGAAGCCAGCGTATCATATTCAGGCCAGATATCAACATCGCAATCATAGCGAGCATGAGAGACATCAAGAGCAGAAAATAGGGAGCGGGTGATGAATAGTCGAAATAGGTTACAGGAGAGACCGTAGTGACAAATACGCCGCTTGTGGCGAGGAGGACGACCGCCTTTTTGGGACTATGTTAGTATCGGATGAATCTCGTGTGGAGTTGAATAGCTTACGGTGGTGATAGTATTAGCCAGAATAGAGCACGACGTGGTCCTAATGGTTTCAAATGCTTCATCTGATTGCAACGACTTCCAATGATCTTCGAGATCGGGGCGTCCAAGTGCTATAAAGCAGAGCGCCTTCATCAAGAGGGATGTGCGACAAAGGACTTCGGGGAAAGGTACAAGTTCTCTGCGGTCACGGGTCCCATATAACTGGAAAGGCCAGCGTAGTTAATCATACGACAAGGATTCATAATTTTTTGAGTGCACCTCAGTGGAATAGAAGGCGGCCATGGGGTGAAATTGAAGAGCACATATACGATTGGTTCACCTACCATGGAATATATACATACAGCTTGTAATCTTTCTCGTAATACCCACCCCGCAGCCGGACATGGTGTAGACCCCCGAGAAGATGCATGGTTCCTGAAACTATGAATGAGCGAGTGGACCACTATTACCATAACGGTCAAAAATCATGTCTGGGGGAAACAGATGATGAGAGTGACAATAATATTCCATTCGATACCGGGAAGCAAACGAGAGCACACCGGAAACGCCTGAGCTCGAGGCCTCCAACAACGTAGTGTATAGGAAATGGCCATCCGTCTGACTCCATTAGTTTTGTCTTTACCGTCCAACAGCTATGCGGAACACGTCGAAATTTATTCAGGCTGTTGGCCAACTTTGGGCGCCACTAGGCGGTATAACCTGTTGCCAATGAGGCAAAAGGGGCACGATCTCTAGTGTTAGTAGGTCAGGGATACCTGTGAGACAAGGGCTAACACATTTTAGGGTGATCATTCTTTGTCGCGAGACGATGGGGATAGAGAGCATCGACAAGCAGGACAAACCGGACAGAACTTTCTGCATTTTCTCCATCAAACTTTACTCATTAGAGGGTTAGGGACTGCTTGAGTCCATCTAGAGCAAGCGAGCACAGAACTTGAAGCTGGAAAAGTAGCACCTCCGATATGAACGGTGGGGCTTCGGTTGAGAAGAACCCGCCACAGAGAAGAATGGGTGAAAATCCAATTAATCTGCGCAAAACCGCGTGTTATCTTCGGGCGAAGCCCTAGGCTGGCCCGGGGATATGACGCGTTCGAGTCTGCAGATCTGGGCTACATCCTCAGGCCTCAGGAAGGATACAGTTGTGGAGACGGGCCGTCGGACCTGTGATATATTGTGACCGTGGACGGAGACTACCGTGGGAAATAAAGCTTAATTCTATGCTCTGCGCCGCAGATCCATGCATACGGTGTAGAAATTGCGATTGAATTGAATTGTAACGCCACTAAAGACCAACGTTCATAATATTCAATCCCCGCAGATGCGGCAATTGACCGTCTCGACTCTCATGCTGCTTGACCTGTGTCTCAAGATCTCATTGCCTTCTCTCATTGCTAATGCATACACGTATTATATATGTTTTGATCATTTCGAGCACCCAAGATCCAGTCCACATTCCATGGTTGATCATCATATCGCACTAATCAACGTCTTCAGTCTCTTGGATATCATCGACACGAGTTTATCAGCATCCCCTGCAAGCTTTGGGAACATATGGTTGACCCCGTAGCCCGAGTGTTCAATGACTAAAACGTTCACCCTGGTTCACGTATCTGGCGGTGTCCTACCGCTCAGCTCACGCTGCTCCCTCCTTCGCATGCAACACTACTCGAGAGGAAGAAAGCCAATTTGTCTCACATTTACATATCCTATAACACCCCGACTCCGGCACTCTCATCATGCAAGACAGCAGGTTTCTGAACGTGCATCCCTGCAACATTTTGTGGCCATCGGTCAAGGAAATCCAGACAGGGAATGCACTCCAATGTGTCTCTCCTGAGTTAGCCGTCGTCGCTCAGCCTATTGTACCCATCGTATCCTTCCTATCACTAGTGCACAGTTTTGCAACATTGCAATGAGTATTCAATGCATTGAGTTATAATCAATGGCTTCACCCAGCCCACCCATTCGAAACTCTCGCAACGGGCCAAAGTTTGACGATCAGGGAAATACTGACATAATCCGAAGTTTGCGTTCTTATCGGTTTGCCACACTAGTGGGTGATATGGTGGTCCAGGGAGACTGGACTCCACAGATGCTGCGTTAGCATTACACAAAGCAGTGTGTAATAACATTCCACTGGACCAGCAGATCGCATTTGGAATCTACTATATTGGTTTTCACTTCTCGAATCCCGGCTGCTTTTGTCACCTAACCAGTGCTCATCGAGATCTATCTGCCGGAATGTCGTACAAGCTGCGTGCCTCATGAGGGAGGTTATAATATTATCGACCAATACAAGAGCTAGTCACGGTTCAAACAGAAAACCCAACCCGGAATCTGACGAAGCACACAGCAGGACACTGTCAATACAGAAGGAAACAAAGTAAAGGCCGCGCACCACGGAAACTAGCGTGATTTGAGGCTTGTTGCGTATTTTCGCACGAATTCCGTTGATATCGTCCCAGTGTTAGCGATGTACATGACCATCCAGAGTACCGTTAAAGCACGGCATACCGTGCTTTGGGAGGAAATGCCTGCTAGCAACATTGCTGGGGTAAAATGGATGAGGACCTAGAGAGAGAACCAGAGGACAGAAATAATCCACCAAATATGAAGCAGTGCAGGGACCAGGCTACGAAGAGCATAGGGGTGACTATTGACAACAAGTAGGACACAACGAAGTAGCCGCCCAGCTTGAGTCGCTGAGACTTTATCAGTTGGTGTAGGTAGTAAAGCAAAAATAAAACTTACTTCTCGAGTCCACTGCCGGTCGGTATGAATCCAGCGTAACTTGCTCGAGCCAGATGTCAACATCGCAATCATGGCGAGCATGAACGACACCAAGAGCAGAAAATAGGGAGCGGGTGATGAATAGTCAAAATAGGTCACAGGAGAACCAGTAGTGATGAAAACACCGCTCGTAGCGAGGAGGACACCTGCCTTTTGGGTAGTATATAAGTGACGGCTTCAACTCGCAGGGAACGGATTACTCACTGCAGTGATAACGTTGTCCAAGACAGAGCACACCCTAGTCCTAGCAATTTCGAATTCTAACTCGGATTGCAACGACTTCCAGTGGTCTTCGAGATCGGGACGCCCCAGAGCACAAAAACAGAGTACCCTCATTAGAAGGGACATGTCATCATGACGAAGAGCTTCAGGAAGAGGTTCCTCTTTGACAGGGATTCTTTGATCGATCGTCACGTATAACTTAAAACCAGCCTGGTTCAGCCATACATCAAGTCTTCTACGTTCTGAAAGCTCACCTCAGTGGAATAGAACAACGCCATAGCGTTAGAATAAAGAAGCACAGATAAATTGGTGCACGTTCCATAGTACTGAACTCAGAGGAGATGTTATATACCCACCACTGTCACGACTCAGCACTGGAGTAGGTCTACCGCACTGGAGTAGGGATGAAGCTGAGGGAAGGTTTTCCCGGTTCGTGAGTAACCGAAGGTGACCGGTAAATGGCCAGGTCCCGGACTCCCGGTGCCGTTGAGTGCTGAACACATGGTGCCACGAATATTGATGCGTTTGCATGGTTCGATGGTCTAATGGTTATGATTTCTGTCTCACATTATCTTGTCCACAGAAGGTTCCCAGTTCGATCCTGGGTCGAGCCACTTTTTTCCTCTTTTTCACCGCCAGGGCCATTACCGGAACCACGAAATGAAGCATGAGCCTCTCGCCATTGCGTATGTATTCTGTATTGAAGAAAACACATTCTCAATGCTACACCACTCAGGATGATATCTGACTTCTTCCACCCGAATGTGGGAGGAGTGGAAAACCACATATTCATGCTCAGTGCAAATCTCATCCGTCGTGGTCACAAGGCATGATTTTTCAAAACTTCCTTTGACGTTCTCTACAATGCCGCATCCAACATTCGCAGGTGATCGTAATCACACACAGCCATCCTCCAGATAGAGTGGGCGTGCGTTGGCTTCTGCCAGGCTTGAAGGTATACTACATACCATTTCCTACCATCGCCTCCTCCGCCACTCTTCCGAATTATTTCACGTTTTTGCCATATTTCCGCGTCATCATTGCACGCGAGCATATTCACCTGATTCATGCGCACGCGAGTTTATCATCTCTGGGCCAGGAAGCTATTCTTCATGCGCCCCACCTTGGCGTCCGCACGGTATTCACCGATCACAGTCTTTTCGGATTTGAAGATGCAGCGAGTATATTAACCAACAAGCTCCTTGCGGCTGCTCTCAAAAATGTCGACGCTGTTATTTGTGTCTCACATACTGGGTAGGTGGCCAACTCTTACAATCGATATTGTCCTTATTTTCTCGTGGCTGTGAATCAGAAGGGAAAATACAGTCCTGCGTGGTCAGTTGTTTGAGAAGTCTGAAGATTCCTCTGTACTTGTCGTCCGGCCAAATGTTTATGTGATTCCAAACGCTTTGGTTGCGGAGCAGTTTACTCCAGCTACCGAGCCGGTCTCGTCAGAAACTAGTAGGTACTTCCATGTCGTTGTGAAGGGGACAACTAATTTTTCTTCAGTCTACATCGTGGTTTTGTCTCGTCTGGCGTATCGTAAAGGTATTGACCTATTGGTCGCCACTGCCCCCCGAATATGCTCCGCCTTTCCTAACGTCAACTTCATCGTAGGTAAGTCGCTCCATCTTCAGTATCATCTAACCCTAATTCGCTAGCCTAGGGGGAGACGGACCCAAGCTGAACGACCTGTTACAAGTAAGAGAACGACATCTCCTTCAAGACCGCATAGAGCTCCTCGGTCCAGTCCGACATCGCGACGTGCGAGATGTAAGTAGACAGGAGCGAATTCGACTCTTATGATCATGATTCACCCACATCTCTGCAGGTTCTTGTGCGAGGATCTATATTTTTGAACACTTCACTGACGGAATCGTTTGGAATCGCCATTTTGGAAGCTGCGTGCGCGGGTCTTTATGTGGTCTCGACACGAGTAGGCGGAGTCCCGGAGATTCTCCCTCATGACTTGATCTCGTTTGCGAAGCCAGAGGAGGATGGTACGTGTGGTACGCTGCGCGAGCCGCACATATAATTCTGACCGCTTTTCACCATGATTTTTGTCAGATTTGATTCGTGCGCTATCCGAGGCAGTCGCGATCGTTTCAAATGGCCAGCATGACCCCATGGAAGCTCATCAAAGGGTAAAAAACTTTTACAACTGGGGAGAAGTCGCAGAACGAACAGAGATTGTATACGATGCTGTCGTCAAATCTGAGCAGAAGGATCTCTGGACCCGGATGCAAAGGTAACTTCGCACAATTTCATGCTGATAGACGGTTAAAATGTTCTAGAACTATGGAACTGGGGCCATTTGCAGGACCGATCTATACAATCATCCTTGTGGTGGATTGCCTGTTCTTCCTATTTCTGGAGTGGTTGATGCCGCGACACGATCTGGATTTTGTTCAAATGCATTGGGAACACGACAATTTTAGACAGGTACAGTAGCTACTAACATATCATCTCTCGAGGATAGCTTGCAAAAGATGCCGAACCAAGAGACGATTAACCATAATCACTAGGCATGACAAAATGAGATTGTAATGCTAATACTTTGTCCAATGGAGATGCATCATCGAAAGCAGACCAAAAGGTTGAAAAAAATGAACAATTCGATACTAGGATATCACACGCCTCGGCCTCTTAAGCTTTCCTCCTCGCCTCCTGCTCCGCTTGGAACCTTCCTGGCCATCGTCTATGTCCATCAACGCGTCATCCGCAGTAAGGTCATCCGAAGGCCTCTTCATAGGGACCTTCACGCGATCTCTCAATGAAAAGGACCCATCGACACCCAACCGATCAATCAGAGAGTTTCCGTGGTTGTTAGACGGTCGATCGAAGCGATCTCCAGGGAAGGAGGTCTCCTCAAACTGCTGATTGAAACGCGAACCGGAGGGTGCCCAAGGTGTAGAGTCATGACGGGAACGAGTAGAACGAGGACGTCTTGGTTCTGTGTCGGGGCGAGGAGGTAGAGAGTGCGGAAGATTATTCTGCAGGAGTCGTGCACGCTCTGGATGCATAGCGAGGGGAGGAGACTGGTGCGACTCCTCGCCGTTTGTTTCATGCTGGCCAGAGGGCAATGACTCCACATCAGCGTGGCGCGAGGACTCGTACGGAGGCAAATCTCGTGATCTAGACCACTTCGAATTTTTTGACTCATCTACACGCCATTCCTTCGTATGATCCAGTGAAGGGGGGCCATGGTCATGACGATCATTACGACCGCTGCTACGCGGGTGTTCAGGAAGATCTTTTGCATCCATTCTCTCGGGGACATGGGGCCGCGTTTCAGGCAGCCGATTACAGCGAACAGAGACGTCACCGTCATTCCTGGGTTGTTGTGACGGATGGGCAGCATCGCGTGCCGACGTCATGGAAGAATCCCTGGAAAGCGGAGGAGGGGTGGCGTGATCATCATAATGATGGGAATGAGGACTCTCAGGCGTCGGATCACATCTGCTGTTGAGATTGGGTTTCCCCTCAGGTTCCAGAACTGGAGGTCCAAAGCGAGTCTACGGCGCCAAAATCAGTCAAGCTCAAACGGCTATGCCAAGATACCCACTCTTGCCGCACGCGCGCCTAGTCGTGATGGCGATTCTGTATTAATAGGCACAGTCGCAGGTGGGTCAGGCACAGAGAGAGGCTTGCGTGGAAGGAGCTGTAATGTAACCTTGTGAGGCCTCAATACATTTCCGCACAAAAGAAACGTACCGGTGAAACTACGCGCTCTGTTTGCCGACGTTGATCAACGGAAATCTTGGATGAACGCTCTCTGTCGTAGACAACATCCGGGCGGGGCTATGGGTGAAAGTAAGGACAGCGGTTACCATGATATGCATGCATAACATACCAGTCGATCGTAGTTGTCCTTGGCACCCGTAGGTGGACGAATGGGGCGAGAAACCACAGGCTGAGCGTTACTTCCAGACACAACATGAGCGCCTCGCCGTGGGGCTGAACTTGCTGCAGGCTGGAAGGGCACAGACTGTAGTGGTGGATGCGGTGAAATTGACGTAGAACCACTAAAGCGGTTGCCTCTACCACCAATTGGCATGCTGTTTGTCCCAGAAAGCTTTGGCGTTGGAGCACTAGGAGGTGGCCTTGACATATCAATATGACGGCGGGAAATGTCGCGCTGTAGATCCAAATCAGAAAACTCCATCAAAGGCATTGTAAAGATACCAACCGAAGTACGAGTCACAGATTCAGCAGGTGCACGCCTGTCATCCCGCGAGGGCGCAGTTCGAGAGGCATTTTCGGGTGCTGTGCGATGAGGCTCTTTCCATTCAGAACGCGACAGTTTGGGAGAGCGTTCTGTGCCCAGTTTATTGCCCGTAAATGGAAGAAGCGGTGCAAGTACCTACCTGAAGATCTCCGTCGTGCAGGCACCTCGACATCGTCCATCATCGCTCGAGGGCGTTTAGGAGCGGAGCCGTCGCGATCCTCTCGATAGCGTTGACTGTTCACAAGTTGTCGAGAGGGTTCAATGGATTTGGCGATATTGGCTGGAGGAGGGTCATCAATGTCCATATGATCTTTGCCTCGTTTGTCCCTAGACTCCTTATGAGCATAGGTATCTGTCTGAGAGTTCGATTGAGGCGCAGAACTGGAATGCGCTTGCCGAGAGCCTCTCGCGTCGGAGGATCTGATATCTCTTGATGTCTCCAAAGGAGACAGGCGTGGGCCCGAAGGAATGCGTGCATCATTGGTGATCAACCGAGCAGCCGGGGCACTGTCACGAGTGGTTGACAGTGGCGAGCGGTACCCGACATCCAGTCTGCCGCGTGAGCCTTCCTGAAAACTGTCGCGCTGTGGTGGCAAAGGCACCCGTTTTCGAGAGCCTGAACAAGCCAGAGATGTACGAGAATAGCAGACGACGTTGGCATGAGGAAGGAAGAGTGGATGGGTGAAGAATACGTACGTTCGATTGGAGGGGATGGGGTGGGGGGTATCAAATGCTCCTGCGGAGCTTGCGGTAGCATCTGAGGCGCCATATCCGGGCTTTCATGAGCTCTTGCATCAGCTTTCTGGCGATCACTTGTTCGATGGCGAGGCCGATGACCATCTGTGCTAAGCGACCTGGCTTGAGGGCGCGGTTCTCGCGAGGGCTTGTCAGGTAGATCTGGAATTCGTTGATCCATCTGGGCAGAAGGCGCTTGAATGAAGCGACTGTTCTGCCTCGCTGCGGACAACTCATTGCGTGAGATGTCGGTATCGTTCGAAGACGACAATGCGGGCGGATGCTGAACGTCACGACTGTGACTAGCAGGCGATCTGGGTCCTAGAGAATAACAAAGGAGAAAAGAAAAAAGAGGAGGATAGATATAAGGACAGGGGTAAAAGGATGAAGAAGATAGGGATCCATGATGAGCGTCCGTGTGTCCATGCGAGGAAGAAGTCGAATACAAAAGAACGAAATATTGTACTGCGCAGCTCAACTCTCGAGGTTGTGCGGGACGCAGCAAAGGCATTGCGCCCTGTACCCCAGGAGGAGCAGACACGCCGACGAGGGATGGGGATAGGGGATGATGTAGATAACGTACTTGTTGTCGACATCCTGTCGGCATCGCGAGGGATCTCACGACGCTCGCGTTCTTTGTAAGGAGGTTGCTCGGCTTCACGGTGTTTCCCTTCATGTGACACTGACCGATCGACAGGTGACGGAAGTCGAGGCGCTACCCAAACGCGATCTACATCTGCTATAGGTGAGCCGGGACGCACAGTATCCTTTGTGGATGCTCTGCCCCTATTATGGTCCCCATTAGTTGAAGGCGACTGCTGGCGACGAGAAGACGGAACACGATCATCAGCGCGGTGGCGTGGAGGCGGCGAAAGGGACCGTTCTCCATTGGCTCTGTTGGATGCCAAGAAAGAATCATTTTGACTACCATAAGATTGCACTGGCAATCGCTCATCCCGCCGAGTACTTTCTCCAGGACGGTAATGGCGATCATCATAGGACAAAATGGTACCAGCATCCGACCGACCTATACGGGAGGTCAGGGAATCATCAGTCTTGCTGATAACAACTATATCCCGGGTTTCGTCAGCAACACGCCGTTCACGAGCAGGCGGGGAGCTGCCAGGGCGCGTCCAGGTCGATTCCTTGGTGCGAGAATTATAATAATAGACACCGCGGCCATTTCTCGGGTGTCTAACCTCCCAATCTGGGGGAAGTGTATCCCCTGATTCAAACGTTGTAGGCTTGGAGACAGCGACAATGCCGTTTTTCTTGTCCCGGTCGACGCGAGCCGCCATAGCTGTAGCTTCAATGATGGACGGATGAGAAGGATGCATAAATGGAACTGAAGACACTATTGGTTTGGCAGGAAGAGCATGAGTAAGTTTCCCAAACGACAGCTGGCGATTGAGGGCCGGAGATGATTCAGGAACCGTCTGTGTTTCCTGAGGAGGTCTTGCTGGCGTTTTGGGCCTATCATGCTCGGGAGCCCTGCCCCGAGCGTTGGCGCCAAAAACTGATGTCTCCTGGTTTTTTTCAGAGTGATTAACAGCCTTTGAAGGAGACTGTGTGCGCTGGCTAGCGCCCTGTGAAACGCGAGGCTGGTAGGTCAGAAATTCGTCGTCCTCGTCGCCTCCAAGCGACACAGCATCTTCTGCGTCTTCGGCGGTGACACTTGGATCTTGCTCCGAAGTTCCCCGGTCTTCCTCCTCATTTCCCCAGTCTAGAACTTCTGTTTCATCTTCCACCATGGCGCGGACGAAAAGAGTGATGAACTGACGACAGAAATGCGTTCCCAAGTTGGCCGAGGAGAACCTCATAGCTCCGACTCAAAATTTAATTCCCGCCCGCTCCCCGCCGAGGTGTGAGACCCCGTCTTCCACAAAGCAAAGCTGCACAATGCACATGCCATCACTGATTCGGCGGTAAACAATGATCTCAAGATAAATCATTCCATCATAGTCTCAGGTGTCGCGGCACATGAGTATTATTGTCCGAGCATCTGGAGACGTTGCAGAGACTTGCAACAAAAGTCATAAGCCTTTCATTATTGGCAATGGGCATTGTTCGGATGTCAAGCTCAAGACTCGACGAGATCACAATTCTGACTTTAGGTATACAAAATGTATGATTTCATTTGAAGCGCTGAGCTCTGACTGTTCTTATACATAGCATCAGTTCGCCTTGTTGAGGTCTGCGGCGTACACAATTCACCCCGTCCTTGCAATTGGCTACTCGATTCATGACATTGCATACCGCAGCGTCTCATGACATGGCAATCAATTTCGCGCATAGGAAGCTGGACGTCTACGACTTTTGACCATGCTTCTGCAGCAGAACCACTAGTACAATGCAACTCATCCGATAGAGCTGCGCCGCACCCCCGATCAAGATAATTAGGCTCCAGAGGACTCGTAATGTCCTGCAACAATAAATGGCACACAAGAAGCAAAGGGTAATGGTACCAGATACGAGGGCCTTATTCAAGTTATTCTTATGTCACTTTTGGATGCTCGTTACCATCAAAGAACTTGGTTGCAATCTTGGAATCCGCGCTTGGCGAGGCTTGGCACTGAGGACCTGTAACTTATTCTGAAGCCATTCCTGAAGGGCATGGTTTTGTTCTATCCAACTTCCACGAGCCCTCGTTCTGTCCGACTACTTGAGGGGCTTAAGGTGCTCCAAGTTTTTAATTCAGCGTGTTGCTGTCGGATCAGCATCCATGGGCACATCAATTCCATCAGACCAGAAGCAACTAAAATAACGTCCTCTCAAAGGACCCCTTCCCATGCACAGCATCTGTTCCTGCAACGCCCTCGCCCATCTCAACTACCTAGCTGTCGGCCTCGATGGAGACATCAAGCATTTATATCTAGTCGAAGCCGATGTGATTGCAGCGCAGTTCAACTCTCTGTCATGGACTAGATGCAAGCAGTGTTATTTTGTTGCTAGATACGCCAGTATGTCAAAAAGCATGAACATTAATGTGTAGTTAACATGACCCAATAAAAACCTTTACCTCACTTGAAACGCGCTTACAAATCATCAACTGTAGCTGTTCCGAACCCGATTCCGATCAGCCCTCTTCGTTGGTCGCCTCAGTCACCATTCCCCAAATTTCCGGCCAAAGTGTCTTCGTCTCGCATTCTTTTCCGACGCCCCCGAGTTGGTACAGACATGCCCATCCTTCCTTTAACATCTCCATCTTATCCTAATCACAATTTATCTGGCACTCCCATGTCTGTCTCCAATCGTGTGCCATTAATATTTCGACGACTGCATAGGTTTCAACAAATGGTGTGAAACGCATGCAGTTAAACTCTGGGTAGATGTGCTGAGATAGATTGACTCCGCAGGACTTTGAACTGGCCTTTTGGCAGCTGTCGTATCTCTGTCTGGCACCCAAGAGAGTGTGAGCCAACTCCTGAAATATCAACGCAATCATGTTGACGCCTGACTATTAGTTATCGAAACGTGTACTATCACAAGCGTATGTCAATAAATCTTGATCTGAAGTCTACCTTTATGCGTTTACTGTAGAGACCAAGAACACTTGGGCAAGAGATGACCCAGCAATCTTGATTCTGCTATTTGCAAGCCTCTTCGGTGAGATTTATCCATGCAACCTATTTTCAGAAGTCATTTACAACGTATTCGTCATTCAGTTGCTGCAGTAGCATGGTCTATCGTGTATTCGTATTCCCCACTCCAGGCGGTGCGATTAGCCTTTGTGATGATACTGCGAGATTACCTCCTTATCGGTGTACTGAGTGCGACTCTTCTTTGGTTCGTTACCCCCCCTTTCCAAAGCGTGATGTTGACTCATCATTTTCCTTTACAGGTTTTTCGCCAACCGGGTGTTGGTATCACCTTCCTCTCATTCATCACCTACAGACTCTTCAGTTGAATGGGCATATGCTTTCGACGTTCACACGAACGCATTTTTCCCCTTGTATCTGACGCTTTATTTAGCGCAGCTGTTCCTTCTTCCCGTAGTGTTAAAGGATAACTGGGTTTGCCTCCTTCTCGGAAATACCTTGTATCTTGCAGGGCAAGTCTTCGAGTTCACGCTACCTAAATTTTCTTTTCAACAATGATGTCACCAACAGGTTTGCCCAGTATATCTACGGAGTGTACCTCGGACTAAGTGGTATGCAAGCCTTAAGCCTTCCCCTCCATCTTGCCGCTAATTTCTTCACATTCAGCTCTGCCATTCTTGATACGCTCGGAAATATTGCTGGCCCCATTATTACCACTATTTGCGAGCTATGTGGTTTCGTTATTGGGTTTCCACGTTGCAAAACATGTTCTGAGCGTGTACTTCGGTTCATAAAACACTGCATTGTACAGGAGACGGACGATACTCTTATTGCTTACTCTAGCTATTTCCGCAGTAGTGTGCTGTAGCTTGTTCGTAATAATAGACAGTTCGTGTTAAAACTGAAGCTGTGGGCCCAGGGGTGTTTTCTCCAGTCACCGCCACTGAGCGTCTCTTGAATTCCCTTCTATCCGTGTGCGACCATCGGATATCTTCTTCAATTCCTGTCATCATGCACATCGCACAAGCTCATGTCGAACGTGCAATTGAGCAGATCCAGCACAAGAAACCGCCGCCCGATATCGACTTCACCCAGCACGTACTTGAAGATGGCAACACAATCAGCACACAAGAGCGGGTCGTCAAAGATGTACGCCCGCGTCATCGGTTCCTCATTTTAACCGCCCGCTGAGGCTCTCATTTCAGGTGCAAGCACCAGCTATGAACGTCCCGACAGATGCCCAGTTTTTCTCCAGACAAGATCCCACAAAACCTGACGTAGCATTTCTCAAGAACCACTTTTACCGCGAAGGCCGTGTCACCGAGGATCAGGCGATATGGATTTTGGAAAAGGCAACTGCGCTCCTTCGTGCAGAGCCTAATGTTTTGCAGGTCGACGCGCCAATCACAGGTGAGTGTGCTTGTCGTCTGCTGTGGTCACACCATACCAACCAACTTTGTCACTTAGTTTGTGGCGATATCCATGGCCAATATGTAGGCGCTCTCGATTATTCATCAGGCTGATGCGTTACTGATTATCTCTCTAGTACGACCTCATGAAATTGTTCGAAGTCGGCGGCAGTCCAGCAGACACACGGTACCTTTTCCTTGGGGATTACGTTGATCGGGGATACTTCAGTATTGAGGTGGGTCTCGTATTGACACTCGACCTTCTCCAACTCATCCCATCATACAGTGCGTTCTATATCTATGGTCCCTCAAGATCTGGTACCCCGATACCCTCTTTCTTCTCCGTGGCAATCATGAATGCCGGCATCTCACTGACTATTTCACTTTCAAGCTTGAATGTATGTTTCAGTCACTCTAAACTTATATGTGAATCCGCCATTGATATCATTCAGGCAAACACAAATACTCAGAGCGCATCTATGACGCTTGCATGGATTCATTTTGTGCACTTCCCCTTGCTGCCATCATGAACAAGCAATTCTTATGCATCCACGGCGGTCTTTCACCAGAGTTGAACACTTTAGATGATATTAGAGCGGTACGCCCATTCGCGGATCTTCCATGACGCAATGTTCATTTATATCATGTATAGATCGACCGGTTCCGCGAGCCTCCGACGCACGGGTTGATGTGCGATATTTTATGGTCAGATCCTGTCGAAGACTTTGGGCAAGAGAAGATGAATGAAAGCTTCGTTCATAATCACGTTCGGGGTTGTTCCTACTTCTTCACGTGAGTTGTCTCAGGTGCCTGATGTATCGTGATTGATCGTCGGCGTGCAGTTATCAAGCTGCCTGTCAGTTCTTAGAGCGAAATAATCTTCTTTCGATCATTCGCGCACACGAAGCGCAAGATGCTGGGTATGTTCTGATTGTCCAGCGGTTCATTTTACTCATGTAGTCTCTCAAAAGCTATCGTATGTACCGGAAGACAAAAAGCACAGGCTTTCCTTCTGTCATGACGATCTTTTCTGCTCCCAACTATCTCGACGTGTACAACAACAAAGCTGCCGTCTTGAAGTACGAGAGCAACGTGATGAACATTCGGCAGTTTAACTGTACGCCTCATCCGTACTGGCTACCTAACTTCATGGATGTGTTTACTTGGAGTTTGCCCTTTGTGGGAGAGAAAAGTACGTTCACGGAACTTATCAACAGCATCTGTTCAGAACTGAGCGGCGCATATAGTCACGGACATGCTTGTCGCTGTGCTAAACACTTGCAGCAAAGAAGAGCTTGAGGAGTCTGACGAAGAAAATGTTGTTTCACAAGTAGCCCACCCCGAGGAGGCGGTGGAGAGGCGAAAGATCATCAAAAACAAGATCCTTGCAGTTGGACGGATGGCGCGCGTCTTTGCCTTGCTTCGGTATGAGGCCCTTGTCAACCCGTTGTGCTAGTCTGACGAATCTGTTGCAGAGAGGAGTCGGAGAAGGTTTCGGAGCTCAAGAGCATATCTGGTTCTAGCAAGTTGCCATACGGGACACTGGCCTTGGGTACGGAGGGCATTAAAGATGCCATTTCTGGCTTCGAGGATGCGTACGTACAACATCTCCTTGCATACGCTCTCGGTGCTCATGACATCTTCCTACAGGCGGAAGTCAGACATCGAAAACGAGCGCCTCCCTCCAGAACTTTTCGACGCCGAAGAGGCAAAGGCATACCTTGCTCAAGCACAATCTGGATCGTTACCGACAACTCCAGCAGACATCATCGAGTCCCCTGTGTCTCCGAGTGGAGTCAGCGTTGCAGTGGACCCTTCGATGTCGTCGGGATCACTGACGTCTTTACCCAGTCTCCCGAGCAGTGGACAGATGGGGCCTCCACGCACGCCATTCAAGGGCAGGCATGGTCGGCAAGCTTCGCTTGGGACGACGATGACGAGTCCCTCGACGAGGCGCCGGAGTTTGGAGAGCACTATTTCGATGATTCAAGAAGCGCTAGATGGGAAGGACTTGGAGACTCATGGGCTTCCTGGGA
>KN835514.1:0-25744 GCA_000827255.1 Suillus luteus UH-Slu-Lm8-n1
CATAGGTAAACGGATCAAAGAACATAGCCTGGAATGAAGAGTACCGTAAGACCGGTAATAGAGAATACCGGATGAAGGAAAAGGCTGTGATAACGTTATATGAACAGGAAATGAATTAAGAAGCTTATCGTATATCGGATCTGTACATCGGATCGGACCGGATCTAGGGTTCCGAAGTCCGGATGAGAAGCGTGAATATTTGGAATATGACAACAAGGAAGGACTACCGTAAGGTAGAGTCGAAGCATAAGGGAATCAATCCCTAAGGCTTCAGAGATGGAAAATAACTTTAATATTCGAACTGAGGAAGTACTGAGAGTTACAGGGGTTTATATACCATAGGTAGCACTGGAATTGTAAGTAAGCAGACATCTGAGGCTATGTCTGAAGCATGTGGAATATTATGCTAAAGTGTCACGGATTCTAATAAAATGGACTCCGAAATGAAACAGCACAGGATCTACTAGCAAGACGGAAACATAGATACCTGAGGACCAGAGGAGCATGGGAAATTGGTCTGGAGATATTCTGATTGGATACAAAGGTATATGGATGAGATCCGGAGATTCAGGGGTTAGGGGTAAAGACTGAATGCAGATGTCCGGATATCAAATCGGACAATGGATGAAGGTAGCAGGGCTGATCCTACTGAGGTGTGACATATACAATGGAAAGATGGTGACATTAGGAGTGGTAAATAAGGTCCGGAGTATAGAATATGACACACTATCAATACACTTGTCAAATCTTGGCTCCTAGACATTAGATCTGTTTGCAACATCCTTCACATAGCTTTGAATCAAGATCTGGTACTTGGAATTGCATGCACAGGCCTTCATATCATTTCTACCTCACTCTTTCACTCCAAGAAGTTTAAGGACCCCTTGTATTCAAAGGAATGGTTCACTATCTCCAAGATTTTAGAAGATCCTGACAAGGAGCCTAAATCTAAGGGCAAGATGTGTTTTCTCTAGTCTTCTAGAGGTAAACATTAATTATTTCTTATTAGTTTCTTCCACTTATAAATTTCTCTATCAGCAAATTGAAAATCAACTACAAAATCTCAGTCTTTCAAGATTCCATCTATTGTCTCATATCAAAATCTATCCAACTCCAAGAATTTAGACCCTCATTGTCTAAAATTTGCAGCTATGTATTTATATCTCCATCACTTTCTAACTCTAGCTTCATTTTCTCTTTCCACTTGTTTTATTCTACTTGTATTGATTATTTTTAGTTTATTTTCTTATTGAGTCTATTCTTAATTCAGTTTTTGGTGTATGAATACATTACTAGGAGTAAAAGTTGTCAAAAGTCAAGATAGCATTAGATAAGCATTACCTGTTCTGTAATTCTAATCTTTTATGGTTTAAAACATTATTGAAAAATTTTAAGTGCTAACAAATTCAAGTCTTAAACATCAAGTATGTAGATAATTTTCATATAATTTAAATTGAGGTATGATCTTAAATTTAGAATCATAACATTATATTAATCAATAATCACTAACCCATATAAATAACTAAAGCCCCAATATCCTTCACATATAGAACCTCAATTTGTGGTACATTGTACATTTGAACATGAGTGAAGTCCATACATTAGGACTGTATTTGTCAAGGTCGTGCTCAAGGGGACTATAACTAATGAGCTTAGCCTCAAATTATACACTGTGCCCCTTTCCCCAAGTACATACCCTGTATTTCTAAGAGAGTAACACACAATCTGGAGGTCCAGAGTATGAGGATTTAGGACGTCCAGAGAATGTCTGGATATGGATGGAAGAAGTGATGAGGACTAGTTCAGACAAAGTTCGGACTAGAAACTAACAGGATTAGACTACCTGAAGGTAGAGCTGGAGATATAGACTTAAGGATTCAATTCTAAGTCTTGGATATTGACAATTTTCAAGTCCAGAGAAATAGGAATAAGCAGAACTATAGTTGATATTTGAACTAAGGATGTACTGAGAGTTACATGAGTTTATATACTATAGGTAGCATGGGAAATATAGGTAAGAAGATGTCCAAAGCTATGTACAAGGCATATAGAATAGAATACTGAAGTATCACAGATCATAATAAAATGAAGGCAGAAATGAAAAGGCAGGACGGATCAGTAATCAGATGGAGTAAAAGCATACGTGAAGTCCAGAAGATAGGGGTAATACTAAAAAGGAAGTGGATTAAGGTTAAGTCCAGAAATGAAAGAAGTCCGATATCTAAGGTTTGGGTCCGGAGTTTTCCGAAATATAACAGTATTACTATAAATAAAGCAAGGCAGATGACAGTAAGAGTGCTAACTGTAGAGATATTAAGGGTGGCGAGAGGTTCACAGGCATGAGAGTGGGAAGTGACCTTGATGCATGTGTTAGAGTGGCCATCAATATTATAGATTGCACTGACAAAAGTACTGGAATTCAGGATCTAATTGAATGAGTGAGTGGATTAGTCTACAGAAGATGCTAAAGATGAGATTTTGATTAACAACAATGATAACATTTATGCAAATGCCAACACACTAATTCCATAGATGGATGGTAGAAAAGTGTGATATATTATAAGGATTTGTAGGGAGCAAATTGCAGGAAGTATCAAAATGTAGAAATCTGCATAAGTCACACATTAGCTTTAATCCTATACAGGTGCAGTTGGGAGTAGGGTTGGGGTTGATATTAAACTAAATATTCAGCCATGTGTATAATTTTTTTGAGTGTAATTAGGTTTCTCAGACCCTATGTATACTTCTTTAATGGTTCCTTTTATCAACAACCTCATAATCAAAAAATTGTGAGCTGAACAAATATTAATTCAGGTCATTTTGAGATGAGTGACAGATGAATAAAAAGTATTTATCATTCAATAAATAATAAGTGACATAATTAATTTATTAACACTTGTTATCCATCTGGGGGTATATCAAAGATAGCCCTGAAAGCAGTCTAGGCCACAGTGACCAGGCTGGTGAGGCTAACTTGGTAATTTGTGTTCTACTACTAGTAATAGCAATAGTAGGGTGTTATGACCTTAACAAAGTCAAATCCTAAAAAAACTTCATAATACATAAATCACACTCCAGATCTCTAAATCAGACTGGGAGTTACTCAGTGTATTTATGACACTAAGAATGATGAATATAAAACTACAGCACTATAGTCAGTGGTTATAAAAACACAAGTAATAGCTATTATATGCTAATATCTACTATGTCACCTCTTGTTTAGACCTCTCCACCCTAATATCATATATAATAATCTGACACTATTAATTCATTTGCTCCATGTTAGTATTATTTAGTACCAACTATTCATGTTTAACTTGTACAATGAATGTGATAGGTTGTTGGGTCCAAACTTAATGATGAGGAGGTGGCACTCACTGAAAGATTATCCACTAGGTGTGCTACATAAGCAATGTACACTGGCAGTATAAAAATACATTCAGTCTACTGCAAATTCTATGATAAGGCCTATCACAATACATAATTTCAAGAGTTTTTCCTTGAGTATTAGAAAAATATTACCAGAAGAAAAGAGCATTTATAAGGTGCTACATATAAATGGTTTATAACATTCATTTACTAAGAATTTGTGCTTACACAGCATATTCTCTTGTTTGTGGTGGCGTTATTATATATGAGTGACATAGTGAGGAATTGAGGGTTTAAAGGTAGTTGGTTGAGATGTATGACAGATGGGCAATAGAAGTGTGATAGATGAATACTTGATAGTGATAAATAATATACTTTTTCCATATATGGCTGTGTTTTGATCCATCCACACAACACATAGCAGAATTCAGGTTATAAAGTTTAAGATTAAGTAAAATATAATAAAACTGGTAACTAAAGCTTAGGTTGGTCAAAAAAATAATTGAACCAAACACAATTAAGGTTTAAGTTAAGAAATGATATTGAATAGATAGATAGGTGGTGGATATAATTGACTCTAGTGATATTATTTTTTTAGATAAGGTTAGGATGACTGGAGATGAGAGCTTCATGGCTCTATAGCTATCATTAGATAAAACTAAATAAGTCAAGAAAATTAACATATTTTGTAAAATAATAATTAAAGTGTATTGCAGTAAATGATTTATTTGAATTGAAGAAAGATTCTATATGATTTATGTGGTTTAGTATTTTAACCTCAAGGTAGTCCTAGAGTTTCTAGAGTCTTGTCTTTATGATAGAATTCTATGAAATCAACAAGCCTAGAAGTTTTTGTTTTTGTCAATGCACCTTATGTTTTAACTATCAGATAAGCAAATATATAAGAATAGTGTGATGAGAGATATGACTCATGATTCAAAACATCAGTGTGCAAGATATATATATATATTGTTTATCCTCTCTAATACCATTACCAAAAGTATCATTCATTTATATTAAACATTTCTTACCTTGAGCTGAATATTAAATAGAATAGTGATAGAATTGGTATCTATTACTACAAGTCCCTCTGCTGGGCTATCCATTAGACTGTATTTGCCTGAGCAACAGAATAAGAAGCAAATCTTATATACATATAGGAGATGTTTGTATCTAAGACTAAGGGAAGAACATTTGTGTAACACAGAAGTTAATATTATAGGAGTATGACCTTTTAGCTATACAAGAAATCAAAAAAATTCAAACTGACTTTCTGGGTGGTACTACACTGACAGATTGAGGACACTTCTTAGCTCTTCTAGAATATAAATCCCTTCAAGTCTAGCTCTCTATCAAGTCATATATTAGATCAGATCTTTTAAGTTGTTTGAGTAGATGCTGAAGGGCTTGGAGTTCAAAAGGATACTATATAAAATTTGATAGCTGCCACACTAGAAGATGCATGATATCTTCAGTGCATGATTACATGAATATAATATTTTTGTTTTTATTTCAATATAATTGACTTTAGGATTATGTTATTGATTTGAATAACAATATAATTTGTTTTAAAAGATTAGTTATCATGCTGTATTTAGTTCAACAAATTCTCTGGCCTCTCAAGCAAGTTGTATAGATACTATCTGTTGATAGCCTCATACTAACAACTTTGAAAATTTATTTTTGATGATATGATTTGTCAGTGCACAGTTTAGAGGGTCCATTTAGTAAGTGATATATTTAAGTGTGCTTTATAGCAGCATAAATCAATAGAATACTGATTTAATTATAAGTATATTACTAGTGGAGATGTAATATAGGAGGAAAGTAGAAGAATGATTGGAATTATAAAAGAAGGTCTATAGGAAACTTCAAAAGATTACTCAAACATACAACTTTATTCCAAAAAATATTTAAATTTAGATAATAGAACTTGACTTTGTATTCTTACCTCTTGAATTGTTGTTACTTGACAGCTCTAAGTACCACAACCTCCTTGACTAATAGTTACTGAACTGCTACTAATAAACTTCTATGTTATACCTTAGCATCCTTTACTTTTACATAGGCACTTCCACCCTTCCTAGAATACCTAGACTCTGAAGCACATACTCATGGCTGGTCAACTTACTGCTAACTACTATAGTTACCACTCTTGTAATTGTTGACCTTTCTTTCTCTTGTTACTTGTCTAGAAAATTAGTATCTTTGGTTAATCTCACTAACTTATTATGTAAGCAGACTCCCTTGCTCACTATTCAAGAAGTTTTATTCATCAGTAGTTCCCTAAAGGTCGACTACACACTTACATCCCTATAGAAGTTCGGCTATAGTCTATACTAACTTAGCTACAATTTCTTCATTTCAACATCTTGTCCTACTAGTGTTCATTGATGTGCTTTCCCTTCTTATATCCTTTTATCTAATATATCTCCAGTGTTACATACACATTGTTGCGCTCCGCATGTCTATAGACGCTTATTACATATTTTCTCATTTATATTTAGCTTACTTAGTTTGCACTTTTGAGTCTATGCATCTAACATTGCCTCAAGTTTATATGTATTTTACATTCTATGTTCATATTTCAGATCAATTTTCTACCCACCTATTATCACTGTGTAGCATACTAGTACTTGAAAACTACTTTTCTCTTGTATTATTGTGCTGTACACCAGCTTCCCTCTAAGTTACTAGCTAGCATCATCTGGAGTGATTTTTAATTAGCTTGTATCTCTAGGCAAAGCATAGTCAGTTATTGCAAATGTAGCCATCAAAGAGGGGGGAATGTTTTTGATGAGTCCTGACTCATTCCATAGGGGTCAGAAGATTACAAAGTTCACTAATCATTACTACAATATTTGCATAGCACACCAGAATACCTCGTATAAACGAGTATTACCTTTCATTAGGACCAGATATACCTCTTTAGATGTTGATTTTGTAGAAAACTATCCCATGATACTACTGTTAGGAGGACTCGCCTAGGGAATTTGGCAAAAAGCAGTAGAATATAATATTTTCCAAGAGAACAGCAATTCCACATATATAATCTTTACTCATGGACTTGCAGACAATTACCTCATAGTCTGACATGTATGCACAGCCAATAGTCTCTAGAAAGCTATTGTGTTCTAAGTTATTGAGGGCCATAAGTAAATCAGCATTTTCTCTAATGCTTGTCTTATATGCCTGGTATTTGTGTGCTTGGAGCTAATGCTATGCAGAGGAGCACTGTGCTTTAAATTAGTATTATATATAAAAGTTGTATACTTGTGATATATATATATAATTTAAGATATAATCATTATTTAAAAAAATCACTCACCTGCAGATATAAAATGCTTATTACTAGTTCTTCTGAGTCTCAAATGTCTTCTAGTCCCTTTGGTACCAGGGCACTATTCAAAACTAGTCGCTTCTTGGTGCTAGCTATCTTTTGGCAATAAAATAAAACTTTTAAGTTTCTCTAGTAAATACTCAAAAGCATAGGGCTTTGGGTGATGCTTTATAAGACTTGGCAGATGTTATACCAACATGCACATAATATTATTAGAAATGTGAATAGAGTATATTATTAAGCTTGAGATGAAGTTTAGGTTGTATCTAAGTAAGAGATAAGTGCATAAATCAAAATACAACAACTTGTTTACTTCTTAAATAATAGAATAGCACTGAAAATGACTTGTGTTATATTAAGACTGATATATTTACTAGAGTATTGATACATCTAACAAAAATTCAAATTCCACACCAGGATAATCATAAGTAGTATAAACATAATAGTTGGTATATTGTTTTTATTATACCAACAGCTTGAAGGTCCTTATATCTGAATTTAATATTGGTAAGTGTTAATCAAAGCTTAGATTAGTCAAGATATAGTAGAACTGTGATCTAAGACTTAGACTAAACAAAATATAATAGAACTAGTAACCAAAGCTTAGATTGATTGAGACATAATAGAGCTATTGTTTGAGGCTTGAGCTGAACCAGATACTATTAGGTTTGGGTTAAGAAGGATGATACTGGATGAATAGAGTAGGTGCTACATGTGGTTTACTCTGACAATACTATTTTTAATAAAGTTGGGCTGAATAGAGATGGGAGTTACATAGCTTTACAGTTACCATTAGATAAAACTAAATGAGTAAAGAAAGATAGTGCATCTTTTATGAAATCTAAAATAGTAATCAAAGTATATAGTGGTGAAGAGCTTGTCTGAATTAAAGGAAGATTCCACATGATTCATATGATTTGGTATTTCAACCTTAAAGTAGTCCTAGAGTTTCTGGAGCCTTTATAATAGGATTCTATAAACTAACAGGCCTAGAAGCTTTTTGTTTTTGTTAATGAGCTGTGTATCTTAACTATTATAACATGGATACGCAAATATATAAAAATAGAGATATAACTCAAGATTCAAAAAATTGATGTATAAAATATATATATTGTCTATCCTCTCTGACACTGCTGTCAAAAATATTATTTATCTGTATTGAATATTTCAGTGGGATAGTAAATAGAAACATTAGATTTTTCTTACCTTGGGCTAAATATTATACAGAATAGAATTAGTATACAATGATAAAAAAAAACCAAAGTATTATGCTGGCAGATTGAGGATACTTCTCAGTTCTTCTAGAATATACAGTCGAGCTCTCTACTAAGTCATGTATTGGATCAGACCTTTCAAGTTATTTAAGTAGGCACTGAAAATCTTAGGGTCCTAAATGATCCTGTATAAGATTTGGTAGCTGGTGCACCAGAAGGTATATGATATCTTTGAAAATTAATCAATAGATCAAATTTGTATGATTGCTCACTTTAAAATTGAATCAAATGCTAGGTTACTATCAGAAGGTTATGTAGCTGCTTTTTCTTGGCAGCACTTTTAATTTTATGCTGAATCAGAAGAACAGGGAGGTTGTGAAGGTGTTTTGTAAGCATCCCTTCATTATTTCCATGAACTGTGACAATACAATTATAAAGAGCCTGGGCTACCGTGAGTTGGTAATGGGGGTGTAAAAGGGGGTGTTGACTATATTGCTGAACTGACGTTAAACATTGTGAAACAGAGTGTTTAGGCAGAGCTCTTACCTTTTTGGCAAATTGATTCATTTTAGGAGGATCTAGTCAAGTATGATTGACAGTATGGAGGATCTTGAAGTAAGGCTCATCATCTCCTAGAAGCTGGGGCAGGGGAAGACCATTGATTGTCTGGTTCCATCTTATTTTGGCGAGGAAGGTGCCATGTAATCTGATGTCGTTGTTGATGTGATATAAGTTATTATCGACTGCAGGGCAATGTTTGGTAACTTTGGCCATATAATGATTGTAGTCGGTGTTCACTGTGGGCAGAAGAGTGATATCAACCATTACCAGACTTTGATGACCTCAAAATTCAAATATTCTCTATAATTGGTGTAAAAGGGTGTTAAGGCATTATTTCTTATTGGGATGGGTAAACTGAAAGTGCTCTTGCATTGTTTTATCTTTGACAGCTAGATAGTAACACCCCTGAACCTCGCACAAAGACCCAGGTCAAATATTGAGGCTAATTATGGGGGGAATTACTTGTTGTGGGGGAGTGAATTGATTCAGGCATTCTAATGACTGTAAAGCAGCATCCAGTTCAGTGGAGGGGAGAGGTTTAAGGGTATATTTAACAATGTGGGCCTGGACATGCATGGTGGGGACAGCACATTCGCAATCAAGGCAGATTGTGATTGTGTGTAGAAGGTTCACATCAGCAGATGGATTAGAAGGTGGATTGTTAATTGGAAGGGCATTGATTGGACTTGCTGGAGGGCTTATTGGATCACTAACTGAGACTGGTCTTGTTATAGTGAGGGCTTCATCTCCTTCATCAGCTTTTTCTATTTAGCATGCCATTTTACACTTCTTCAAATAACTGCTGCTGCTGGGATGTTGAATGGGAAGTGAGGACGTGGAAGGGCCATCCCCATTGGTGTCTAGGGAGGAGGGTCTCCATGACTATCAATGTCTGGCGAGAAATGAGAAGCATCATCAATGTACTGGAAAGATCACTGTTTTCATCTGTAGAAGAATCAGAGTGCTTATGCTTATGGTAGGTAAGGATCTTCAAGGGACCTGGGGTTGAGAAGTCATATTAAGAGCAATAAAAAAGGTTGTTGGCCTGTTAAATTATCTTTTTGCTCTCTGGCAAGCTTTCATCAGTGTTGAATGTGACAAGAAAGGAAAAATGTACCAAAGGTTGTAATCAGAGTGTGTGTAATTCATACATGAGTCCCAAGTATCAGTTGGTCTTTTGCTGAGAAGGAGCACACATCGCAGTGAGGCCTGAATTACTTGCAGTCAGCTCTTGAAAAGATTTCACCGCCAGGCGACAAAACTTGCATGGGGGGCATAGTGGATAGAAAGCCTTATTCTCAAAGGTTATCTATTTTAATATGCTTAATATTTCAGGCAATGGTGTCACTACAGTTTTCTCTTAGGTAGTACTAGCTATGACAATATTTTGATGTGACCATCAATTCTAATGATTGATCAAAGCTGATGACTGGGTGAGTCAGGCCACATGGAGAGTTCTTGGCCTTAATGTAAGTATGAGAAGAATTTCCTTAAGTAAACAAAATGTACATATGAATAACTTGAGAGGAAGTTGATTGGCACTTCAGTACTTCGATTAATCAAGTTGAGTGGGCATTAGAGAAACCAATCTAATGCTTCAAGTCTCCCAAAAACCTAACAACTGTAATTCAATAGACAACACATTAGACGACTGAACTGTGCAGACGGTTGGAAGGAATATACGGCCAACTGCAGACACCCACTGGTAACAACGGCAAAAGGAAACCTCTGGAGAAAGAGTGACCTGGGAGCGGGCTAGACCTCATGCAGATCCCATTGGCAGCACACATAAGCACTAAAATCTCACGCAGATCTCTAGTAGGTGCACCGAGGTATTGTTTAAGACCAGAGAACCCACTGTCAGCTCAACACAACAGCCAATGAATATGATTGCCTGTAGGTTGATATAGTAGGAAAAAAAGAATCCAAAAGAATATGTACCTACAATTGTGTGCGTTATTGAGGTGACAGACAGGTGTTTGCCCTGTTCCAAGAGTCACTTGGAATGCAACTTCTATGAATTCAGTCTCGCTCTTTTCTTATCATTGCTTAACTTAATTAATATAGCCACTACTAAATACAAGGTGCCCACAATGGCTGCTGCTGGGCATAACACTAGCTGCTGCGCTGACAACCACATGTCAGAGCTTGGCATGGGCAAGACACGTGCCAATTAAGAGGAGTTGACTGTGAATGATGTAGGAGAGTCTATGGGGTCAGACATGGAGATTGTCACTGTGCTGAAGGCTATAATGAAGAAAAAGAAAAAGAAAAAGTCCTATTGTCAATTCAAGGGTCTTCCGGCGTGTACAGCTGTTCTGGCTGCTCCCTCCCCTGAGGTGAGCAAACTTGAAGCTAAGAGGGCTTATTTGGGCACAGAGAATGTGTGCCTTCAAGAGGAGAACCAGAAGCTCCATGAGTCTGTAGCTTGCTACCATGACTTCTGCCTTGACAGGTGCCAGTATGGATGCACTCAGCAACAAGTTCTATTCTTTGGCGGCCGAGTGGTCCAATATAGAGAAGGACATGACCAACTTTGTTGCATAGGAAGATTACACCATGTAGTAGTTAGTAGCTAGAACTGTGTTATCTTTGCATGCTGGTTGCCCTGCTTGAAATAACATGTCTGTTGCATTACTTGATTGGTCTGAGTGAGTCTGCAGTCCTCGCCTATGTCCAAGTCCATGTCCATGTCCACTGGGTCCATTGGGCATTAGTACAGGATATGAAAATAGGTAAGCATAGTTATGATATGAGATAGAGAGAAAATTATAATTATAGAAAGATGTTCACACTCGACTTGTTTTCTTCAATCTGCTTTCATGTTCTATTCCTGCTGCATGTTTCTCTAATACAATATTAGTTGTTCAAGTATAGTCTATAGTAAAAGGAGCAACAGGGGCAACATCGCAGAGAATTGTAATGTGAGTGTCACATCAAATATGAAATAAACAAGAGAAATAGACATACATATATACATCTAAGGGATCACAAGATTGATCATGGTGCACTGGGTTCATGTGAGGAGAAAAGCCAAGGTAACAAGCAAGAGTCAATGCAGAAGATTTTGAGAAACTTGAGCAGCAGGGAATGATGTTATGTAAGTTGTCAGTCACTAGACACAAAGGAAGATCTTGGCCGCAACCTGCCATACAGTATGTTTGCGAACCTTTTAAGACATAACACTTATATGACACCACTTCACAAACAATCTACCTGCGAAGATGCCGGAGAGCAATGGTCATTGTAGCACTTGCTGCATAGATGTTAGCAATTTGAACACTCATTGTACACAATTCCATTGGTGTACTGCCGGTTCAAGTTCTTTGAGCATCTCAAAGTATGTGTCATTGTTGCCCGCTGGGTCGATAGCACTTTCTAATGTCTGACATGTCTTCAACCTTGTGTGACTTATACAAAGATGTACAATCATGAAATGAGAATGAAGAATCCAATCCACATCATTGTGATGAATAGATAGGTCAAAGCACGTGTGTGTACATGCCAGTAGTCTGGGGTATAGGTGATCTAACTTTCAAATGTAGGCAATTAAACAAGAGAGTGATCTTGATGATGATGATGAAAGTGAGCCTGAGGAGGAGGACACTGAAGACCGGATGCATAAAGAGGACATTATTGATGACTCTTTACGGGCACCTGTAGATGAAGACTACAAAATGGCTTTATCATCATTTTTAAGAAACCCATATACTCCACTCACCTTTCCTGAATCCTCCCCTCCTGCCATCCTGGTTACATAGACTCATTCAAACAATCTGATCGTGAAGTCAAGCACTCAGGGCTCGGCTGATTGGGGCCTATAACTCTCTCATTGGCAGCTATTGACAGCAGCCTTTGCACAGCATGCGGTACAGAGTCTAAACAAAGATGATAACTTTGAGGTCACTGTGCCACCTCTGTCTCAATCCACAAAGGTTGATCCCAGGACTAAGCCAGCACCAGCAAGGATCAAGACCATTTTGAGTCAGTATCACTTATATTTCTTCCTGCATTCAAGACACTAAACCAACTCTCGATGTAGACCCAGCCGACATTCAAGTCTTTGGTCCACAGCCTGCTGATAGCAGAGACATATTTGCTATTCCCTACAGTCACCCATCTATCTTCACCTTAGCATTTCTGAATATGGCTGCCTGCATCATATATAAACCCTCTGGGTTACTTATATGCATAATTTATGAGATTGGTATTGCCACCAATCCTTCCCACCGACAGAAGCATCATGATGTTTCCGCACTTACTGCCAAACAGATCTCAGCATTGGAGGCCTACAAACTTCATGAGTTGGACAGCTTCAATGACTGGGACAATTCCAGCCCCATTGTTCCCGGGATCCTCTATCAAGAAGAATATATATGCATATCTCAGAGCTATTGTTTCACCACCATCTCAGAGCAGTATATCCGAGCTCACAACAAGAATCATCTTACTCGCAACAATTGGAAGAGCTGCACTGTGCAGGCTCTTTATGCCAGCATGCAAAGAAAGTTCCCAGTAGTCGTCCCTCACTCTCCTCCTGTGCTACATACAGCTCCACCAGGGTCTCAAGATTTGCTCAGCCAGGTGGAATCCTTCTATGAGCAGCACTATGTTCTATACAAGGGACATTTGGGATCGCCTATGGACAGAGCTCACCTGAACCATTTTCTGAACAGGTATAACTGGCTGGAAGTGATCAAGGATGAGTCACCTTCTGATATTATGGACTAGGCAAAGATGCTTGAGAGAGATGAAGGCAAGTTGACTGGCATCTTGCCATGTTTTCAGCATTATTTTAGTGAGATAATCAAGCTGCTGACCAATGAGAATGCATTTCGAAAGACTCAGATACTGCGGTCTGTCAACACCACAAAATCTCTGTGCATTTTTTCCCCCTATCCATTCATTCTTGGCTGACAATGCCATGACCTAGCCATGACCTCAATAATTGACCCTTCAAAGCACCGATGCACAAGCAAATAGCCAACTACTACATGGCAACATTTGCAAAGTTGATCTCATTTGTATGTTGAGCAAAGGATGGTCATCTCAAATGTGCCAGCAATTCCATGGTTCAAAAGTAGCTCTGGCGAGTAATATACAGCACTATAGCAAGTAAATTCTTATCAGCATGGATGAACGCTAGGCCACTCATTTAGATTCTCATGAGCTGGTAATGGTACTACTAATAACACTGTATCCACCTACAACACCTCTTGAATGCCTAAGCAAGCTCTTTCTCATCTTTAGCTGCATCAAGCTTTCTGGTCAAATACTGGACCCCATCCACATAAATCCATTTATAAGCATGTTGAGATGGTGTTTAAGAGCCACAGGTTTCTATCAGATTATCTGTTGTTCAAAAGCGCTCTCACTTTGATTTTGGAGAACAATCTGCAGTTGTGTGTGTTATCCCTTTCTTGTCTTTGACTGATGGCCAACTTGACTTGATGAACAGTCTAATTCAAGAAGTCCACAGGTGGCTCCGGGATGATTACATGAATCTTTTTGGTGACCTGCTGGAGATAGGACATTTTCTCTCGTTTGTCACTGCCAACATGTCCCTGCTTCCCCAAATGATGTGGGTAGATCTTGAAGGCTCCACTCTCAGTTTTGATGGATGACTTATCCCTATTGCCAATGTCGTAAATCTATACCACATCCTCATAAAGGAGACAAAGGTTCAGCTATATGAAGTTATACTATTAGGGGCTACTTTACCAAACATTGATCAGGAGCACATTTATGATGATTTGAGTTGTTTTGATTAGGACTATTTATTCTATCCAATAGAAGGAACTGGTTCTGGGAGCATCAATCAATGTTAATGAAAAAAATAATGTCAACTTTCTCTAAGTGGTTTGTCATGTTGTGCAACTCTAGTGGTGTGGTATAGCATCAGGGCCCAGTTTGATGCTGGATAAGGGATTGTGAGGACTACCTTCAGAAGCTTTTTCTTCTCTATCATCTGGGTTCTGGACAGCCTGCTCATGGCATCAAGCTCTTCATCATGTCCTAGAAAAACATCAACATTCACTCTAGGAACATGTACTAGTTTTCTGACCATTTGAACTTCATGTCGTGCTATAACAAAACTCAGACCAACCAGGAGAAGGAGTAAGTCATTTTCTGGAGCATGTCTTCAGAAGCTGCTCAGCTGATGATAGTGTACCTCATGTTAGTCCCAAAGGTTCTGGCCACCTTTGTTGTATGTCTAAACCATAACTGACCTTTATCTCAAAGACTTTAGCCATACTCGCTCTCTGCCTCAGCTCCAATGGACAAGACTTCCAGTCTTTCGCTGGATATAAAGAACATCTTTTCAATGGGCTACATAGGCTATGGTACTTGAATGACTTCTCTGATATCCTTATCACTCATACCAGTAGACCAGTCTTTAAAGATGGACTGGGTCACCTTATGGGCCTAGCTGACATTTGGCATCTTCTTATTGGTGTCATGCACAAGAACTGTAATCATCTTGTAGCTGATCTTGACTTAGAACACTACTGTGACAAGCAGAGTGGGCACTAGAGGGAGGTTGCAAGGAGGTATATGGCTGACCACTCATATGTCCAGTCCATCTCAAGGGATCACCTGCTAAAGTTTATGGCTTTTAGCCATGCTCATCACATCCTTCTCTTCCCTCCAGCAACTCCAATCATTCCCACATCTCCTTCTTGTATTTTATCCTCTGTGAACATGCAGCTGGTTGACTTTAACTCTCCTACTCCTACCACCTCTCTATAAGGCCACTCCTTACAGAAAAGCTGCTTCCCATCGATATTGATGTTTAGATGCTATTAGAATTAGCTATTGTGCCTCTGCAATCTGCCCTAACATCATTCGTGGTGGAAGCAATATCAGACACTTTTGCAGCATATACCTTTCATCAAACCTCTCAGCCAGTTCAGAAGTTCTGTCCAGGTCCCCCTCCCATCAACCCCCTGTAATGTCAGAAACTGTGGTACCTCATAAGTTGTAATGCTTTCTTTAAATCTATAGAGTAGGCCCATGCTTCGGAGGCTGTCAGCACCAGACTCAAGAATCTGATCATTGTCCTCGGCACTGGGGAGGGAAAGACCCTTCTGTATATGATGCTAGCGGTCAGCATTGTGAAGAAAAACCTTGCATCAGTTGTGATCGTTCCTTTCAAGGCCTTATTGGATGAGCTTCACACTTGCTTTAAAAACAAAGGCCTACTCACCTTGACCCGAAGCTCTGGAATAAAGACTTATGATGCCAGGATCATCTTTGTTTCTGTGAAGCAGCTAAAATGTTTATTGTTTTTCAATTATCTTTGAGAAGGTGTCCAAAAGGGCGCTTTCTCCCACATTGTCATAGATGAATCTCATTATGCCTTGACCTCTAAACACTATAGACCATGCCTGCTGCTTATGCCCCACCTGCACCAACTCTCGCTACAAATTATTACATGTACAGCAACACTGCCTCCTGCCACCATCTCCTGATTCTTATAACATTTTTAGATGCTCTCTGGTGCTACTGAGATTATCCATGGTGATACTACAAGAAAGGATATTTTATTCAATGTATTCACTATTGTGGCCGGTCAGTTCAACAATCCCTCCTCACTGCTCTTTCGAGATGCCTAGAAGCGAGAGTAAAGTTATCTTGTGTGGCTTACGGGCTTGCTTCCGAATCTACCAGTAGCAGATAAAACACTTGTGTTCTGTCAAATGAAGGTGACTGTTCAGGCAATGGTCAAGGCCTCAAACACTAAATGTTACCATTCAGAGTTGCCTGATGAGGAAAAAAAAAACCTCTAGATGGCTTCAAAGTTGGTGCTGGTGTGCTTCGCATGCTCTACACTACATCAGCACTCTCTGTAGGCTTAGATATTTAGGACGTACAAGCAGTTGTCCACCTGTGCAAGCCAAGCAATATGCTGGATTACAGGCAAGAATTTGATTGTGGATGCCAGGATGGTCATTTGTATTTCATGACCCAAAGCAGAAGCCTTTTACTTTACAGATAGGTTAAGATGATACCGGGGTGTTAGAGATGGCTTCATGGTTATCTATACCAGTGTGTAGAAGATTAAGTTTGTCGCTGTTCTTTGATGGTAAGACTTTTAACTACCTTAAAATGGTGATGGTGTAACTTTGTGATATCTATCAGATGATGGTAGTCAAAGTATTATTAATGCTCTCATAATATTCTAGATCTTCTGACTACTACTTCACAGAGTATCTATAATCCATCCCTAGCTATGCTTCCAGCACCAGAGCCTGAGCCTTCTGCACTCCATCAACTCCAGCTGACTACACCCTCTCAACTCCTACTGCAAGTGTCCCTTCTGCAGCCTGAGCCCCCTCAGTTTTCTACACACCCTCAGCATGCTACGCCTCCCATGTATCTACCAGTGCCTCCTCAGCCACCTATACGACTTCTTAACCCAAATACAAAGAGTAAGCTTTTTAACCACAGCAAGCATCTCCAGGACATTATGCTCAGTTTGGTCATCAACCAGAGACAGTACATGAACCAGCAGCTGCTTTTATTCAAGAAGGTCTTTTTTGCTTGAACTACTATGTACAACTTGTTGGGTTGCCAGTGCACCATGTCAACACCACCTGGAGGATTGTGCTCAATTTCAATTTAGCAACAACTCGGCCTTCTGACTATGGAAATCCTACTTGTAGCTTCTGACATATCATTGTTTCACATGTTGCCTTCCTCAAGTAAGTGTCTTATTCACTGCTTATCATGATTATGTTAGTGTTGACTATTTGAAAGAGAGGGTTTGTATATTCCAATAATGTTTATGGGAAGCCCTGCACCCTGGTAGATTTTATCCAACCTATCGCTTGGACCTGCTGGTCTGATGTTAATCTATGACAATCACTAGTCATCAAATTTTCGGTCTTGAAAGATAAAAGTGAAAACGAGTACACTTCATGGGGCACAACACTAAACCTACACCATGACACTACAGTTCATGGACATTGTTATTTGGACTGCCACCATAAGGCCACTTTCTATCAAGTGAATACCCTGCAATACAAGTTGAATGCTGACACTCTGAGCCTAATATGAAAGACAGCTAGGCAAATGACCTGTTTTGAATATAGAATTAGTGTTTGAAATAAATTAATTAGACTTTTATGACTCATGATCAATGTACAGACTGCGATTAACATAGTAAGCTCTAAATAGGATGTGCTTGTGAAGAAAGCCACAAGCTAACCTGATGAGCAACCTACCAACTCCATTGTGTGCTTCACAGACATGGGCTAGAACTGGTATGTCTTCACGTCCTACCACTCTCTGCATGTGCATACTTGACATACAATCTTATTAAAACACCCCGCTCTATAGGAAAACATTTAATATTGGCTTTCAATTTTGTGCCACTTGCAAGGGCCTGACAATGATATTGAATTTGATGTTTCAGTTGACTCCCCTCTGTTTATGAATATGCTAGCATTAATGGGCACAAGCGTCTCCTTGGCAGGCTTGCCTGTAGGCAATTGGTTGACAGGGAATATATTCAAGGACGATCATGTGAAGGGAGAGTAAATAACCATACCATCAGCGATAACATGATGGATGATCGGGAGCATGGATATGCTAAGATATGGTGATATAGCCTGGGACCAAGAGGTAAAGTCAACTGGCTGCACAGTGTGCACCCTCCATCCCATCAGAAAGTGTGAGTGAGTAGTTCGCTTCAAAGACTTATTGACTTATTGAGTAAACACAGATTATATAATCATTAACCCTGATGCAAAACAACTAGTTGCCTATTTGTCTTTGTTTGCAATACCAGATCTCAGATCTATTTGTCTTTGTTTGCAATACTAAATCTCAGATCTCAAGATCGATAGTCAAAATTCAATAGCTGTAGAATTATTACAGTAAGCTTTCTGGCAGAATTCTACCCCACATCGACATTACATTAGATGTCTTGGGTAACACACACAGCTAGCAGGGGACTGTTGGCAATGCAGGGCAGTAAAATTTTAGTAAGTAACATATCCTATATAATTGGTGTAGTGTAGATAACATTTTTGCAGACTCAAGTAGACTTTTGGCTGCAGAATGCAAAAAGATCATCAACTTGGACTATTACCGGTGACTTACCCAATTGCTCAGTGACCCAACTAATCAGTCGCTAGAAGACCTCCGCCTCGTTGGATTGGGATCAAGCTCCCCATCGTTGTGCAAAACATTGCGAATAAAATTCAAGCTGTACTTCAGGCGAGTGCTTTCATTTAGTGTTACAATTATTTCTAATAATACACCTGTAGCAATAGTGCTTCATTGATGTCATCATCTGTCCTTCTCTGCAACTTTGTATCACACCATATTATCACACCATGTATCATCAACTCATCTCAGCTGTGTCATAGCATTACAAAACCATCACATCTATGCATATGTATAAAGTACATACAATTCAGAACTCCACTATTAATCACATACCCAGTTGTTCTATATGCCTGCATAATACCTAGCTACCATATCTGCCAATCATTCTTAATCATCTTGCTGCCAGCAGGAACAAGCATGTTTGCTATAAATAGGTTCAGAGTCATGTGTTTCTCGCTCACTGTGGCAGCCTCTAGGTCCATAGGACCGACTTTATCATATATGTGACTAAAGATGGTCAAAATGCCACGGAAAACCTGCCCTTGTTTTTGACCTAGTAGCTGTATGTCTCCTGGAAGAGAAAGATAAGCACATCATACAAAATTTTGCCATCTGACTCACATATGGCGTGCTGTACAACTTTGAAGAGAGAAGTTTGCAATCTGCAAGGAAGCATCAAACCAAGAGCATTGACAATAACATCTGAAAGAGCTCAGGGTGGGTAATTTCTGTGGTCTTGTAGTTCGATGAGTTTAGAATGCTACATACCTAGTAATATAGTTGTTGACAGAGTAGCAAAATTTCTTGTGGTTGTTTGTATATTTAGACACATGTTTCAGATGATGTTAGAGAATGACCTAGGTAATAACAGCATAGATCTAAGACTTATCCTTTTCCGATTGACAATTAGATGAGTTTGAATCCAGGGATTTCTTACTATTAGAGTAGAATAAGATGCAATAGTCGGGAAGGTGTTTAGTAAGCCAGATGACCAAGGCATTAGTAAGAGTGTCATCACTTTGCCACTGAATTATCATTTTTGATGTAGAATCAGAGAGAGTAGTTAAATTCTTGATATTGATGGCTTGGAATTCATCACTCTCAGCTACAAAGCACTGAAAGATTGTCTCCAAGTCATATAGACAATGGAGGTGTAAATGAACAGCAGGCATATTTTGAATCCAGCCACAATGCCAGCCTAACTTCTAAACCTACCACATGTGGCTGTGCTTGATTACAAGAATTTTAAGACCTTTAGCAATTTTATTTTAAAATTTACTATGATTTATTAGGATGCAGCCAAGCCCCTTTCGGCTTCCTATGCTGAAGACATAATACCCTGGGGTGATGATACATTAAAGCTTACAACTACAACAAATACATAATGCATGAATGGTTATACATATTATGATATTATCAGACTTCTGGAAAACCTCATGCTATAAATAATACAACCAGGCAAAAACCTACTTCTGTGATACCTTCAACTATAAGCAATGATCTTGAGTTATCATTTTAAAAGTCTAGTAAAAATATAAGAAATTACTATTACTCAGTCTACACTTCTCTCCATTCTGCACTACATACTGCTTGCTCTTCTGACAGGTTTAGGTTTTGGGCACCCACATCTACTACCAGTCAGCACATCAAGAAAATGCCTCAGTCCAGTAGCCACAAAATGGCTGTACAGGAGGAAAATAAACAAGATAATGACAACAACAAAGATATAGACAACAACAACAATTATACAGAATCCATGCATAACTTGCATAAATGTTGAAGGGAGAAAGATAGTATGCAGTATATTTGTTCCTTAGGGGAAGCAAAGAGAGCTGGGATCCACTAATACTGACAAATTTGGAGGAATGTGCAAGGCACATAAACAAGGTAACAGACATGAGAATAAGGCACTATAGGCGCCTTAAGTGTGGGAACGTCATGCCTTGCAAAGCAGCACTAGGTGAAAGCAGTATGTGGGCAATAGTGAGACTTAATGAAGTGTGAAGATATAACCACTAGCAGCTAACTGCTACTAGGGCTTACAATGTATATTTAAAACATAATCAAAATGTGGTACTTGGTAACCAGTAGATGTCAAGTAAGATGAAGTAATAAGATGTAGTAGTGTCAATAAAAGGTAAAAAAAATCTATATAAGTGCTAACCTGCACCAAATTGGTCTAGTGCATAACTGACTAATACCCATTTATGAGTCCTCACCTAATAAATTTTCTCTGGATTTAATCTCCCAGACATACAGCCTAGAATATGAATTTTTCTGTCTTTTTCAAGTCTCTGTAAAAATCCCTTTTAAAAAGAATATGAATATTTTGAATATTTAATTTTGGATTCAGTTTCATTTCAAATAGCACAAGAATGATTCAGCAGGAATCTCTTATGTGTCAGATAACTGTTAAAAATATTTTCTTCATAAATTGACCTGTAGGAACACCCAGGAAACTCGAAATAATATGTTGCAAAATTTAACTTCCAACTGAGAAATATATTGGAAAATTACAAAAAAAATATTACACACCAGACCCATAAATTATATAACCAGTGTCTAGGCCCTTCTGGTCTTAGTTACAGAACATCACATGACTTAGTAAATATTACTACTATTTCATGATACTTTTGCTTTGACCCCTCTATTTCATTAGACTTAAGTAATTTTTACTTAATTATGTGGGAAGATAGTAGCACAGCCACTGATTTCATGTATATAAGGACCCATTGTCTTCTTAGATTAATGATCTATAGATAACCATCTATAAAATCAAATATCTCCACAGTCAGTGATTTAGATAAATATGGTGGAAATGGCCGCTCCTCCTGATTGTCCTCCTAACAGTCTTCCTGCAGTCCCCACTTCACTTCATCTATCATCCTATTTAGCTTCTGCACCACATTGAACAGGTAATTATATATAGGGTATTGTTATCGCAATAGATATGAGCCTCTCATCCGAGCTTCTATATAGGGTCATAAGCTTCCTAAGTGGTCTATTTGGCTCTCAGCTATGGTCAATTAGTGCTTTCTAGATATATAGTTGTGTCATGGAAAATGTTATTCTCAATAATTTCTAAATAATCAATGTTCCGGCTTGCTATAATGTGAAGAGCCAGTGTATAGACAGTTTACAACAACAGTGTAATGAAACTCATAGAAAAATACTACCTTGTGGTTTGATTATTGAAGGAAAAATGGTTACATGGATTAGGAATAGAATGGTTAAAGGATATGCACCTGCAAACTAATTTCTTGGCAAAGGAGGCAAGGGGCCCAGGCTACTTATTTGATTCAGTAATTTGTCTCGAAGTGGGTCCTAAGAACTGTGTACCAAGATTTCTCAATCTAAATTATGGGTCCTACTATCAGAACTCTCAGCTTCTTCAAAATCCACTAATTCTTTCCTGAGTGAGGCAGGTGTAGGTGGACAATGAGTGTGACGGTGGTCATAGGCTTCTACGTACTAATGTGACATATGACCCAAAAAATTTAATTGAATGATGCCAATTGGCAGAGTGAGTTGAACACATGGAGGTGGACCAGGGTCTCTTGAATCATGACTGACTGATACAATTCTCATAATTAGTACATCCTCGTATTGCACCATTACTTCAGCAATCTGTCCAATAAAAAATCTGCAAAAAATGAAGGTATTCTCCATATGTATGGTGCTGCCAAAGGGGATAGGGGTACGACCAGTTTCACACATGCACAAATCTGTCCACTGCATATCCAATGAACTGGTGTACCGGTCAGAATATGTGCAGATAGTAGGGTACTAGTGTGTGGGGTCAATATAGGCTTTGCGATGAAAAAGCATGGTTTGGATGGTGTAAAGAAAAGTTATGTAAAGAAGTAATAGTGAGTGGCACTATGCATTAGTATAGCAGAAAACTAAGGAATGTACTAGGTTCCTTGTGTCCTTATATCCAAATGTTGGACAGGGTCTCAGGGCACGTGTTTTCAGGGATTGACAATATTTGCTATACTGGGAAGTATATGACTTTGCCAAGAATAAGAATTCTGGAAGGGGGTAATTAATGTTCTGTTAATATCCTAATTAAAACCTACTAAAGTTTTAAGGTTTTAAGTGCATAGTTCTGTTTCCTGAAAAATCAAGGTTTTAGTAATTAATATATTAAAGGTTCAGGTGTTTGCTTTTCTGCATGTAGTAACCAATGGACAATTATGTGACATGTAGTGCAATACTGTGGTATCAACCGCTGATATCCTAAATCCCACAGTGTAATAATGTTTAATGAATATCCAGAAAAGAAAAGTGAATGTGAACTATATAGCCTGCTATAGCATCCCATAGCTCCATAGCAAATCCCCAATTATATAGGCCAGTAGAGCAACATATAATAGGGTATAGCACTACACAGTATATGTATTAATTTATATTCCTTATAATTGAATTTTACATCTGACTACAATCATCTATACTAGACTATATTGACATTTATATCTTTAAAATCCTCTTGATATATTATGTTATACATAGTATGACATTCTTACATCACTCTATATTACAATCAAAGCAATTAATTATCCAAACAACTGATGTACCTGTGAGCATGCCTTTGTATGCACACTCTATTTGAAGATACATCATAGTTAGTATCCCCGACTCCCACCTTAGTGGAGGAGGGTCTTTGTCACTTTCATATGTCTAATTTCTCTATACCTGCTCTTGCAACCTTAACCTAAAACATTAGCTTTATATAGTTCTTAGACAAATATCTCAGGCTTTCCCTTTTATTTTATATCACATGTGGTATTATATGTAAGCATCCAACTTATGTTGTATACCATTTGTCCTATCTCGCCAATTACCACCTTAGTACTAAGATAATGTTGTCCAAAACTGTCTTTGACTGGTCCATTAAGTAAATCAACTAGCTCAATTTTTATTATACTGACTCATCCAATCAGAAAGATGTGATTCAATCCACCTGGTCACATATCTCTATCAACTTTCTTAATATGTGGCCTGTCATGCTGTCTTCTCATACTCTTACCTATTTGCACTTGCACTGTATATTTAAAGCAGAACAACTATGCACAGTGGTATGTATTCTACAAATGAGTCCCTGACTACTTAATTAACTTTTTTTTTGTAGTTTATCAAAGATTACTTAAATGATAAGTGAAGACAAGACAGCAGATTCCTATCTGCAGCCCACATCAGACATTGGACCATCAACTAATATGTCTGGCCCAATGAGCAACATGTATAGTACATGATTACTGACATGTTGAAAGACTTTGCTATGTTCTGGATGATCCTGTTCAATAATTTCTTCACCATCTGGCCCATTCATCAATTCCTGTGGCCCACCTTGGCGGATGATCAGCCCCTTTCAACAGTCCAGCAACATCTTGTCATTGAAGCAGAGGAACAGGTAATTCTGCTTGGGACATGCAGGTATGTGCAGGTTCAGTCTACTCATTTTGCGCTGTCTTATTGTCTTATTATCATTCCTGTGGAGCCAATATCCTATAGATGCTACAATTCTCGGTGCTGTTTTATCTTCTGATAAAACAAATATCACTACCATAACTGATGCCAAGATTGCCCATCCACTTCTTCTGGGCCTCGCCAACATATGTATGTGTACTTGTATAAAACTCTCATACAAAGCATTCATACTCACAGCTCTCCTCCCCATTCTGAAGTACTTACACCCCAATCAATGGATGTGTAGCATGCTTGAAGACTATCTGGTGTACAAGTGCCTTTGATTGTCCTAAAGCCCTTGATTATAGTAGCAGAAGTTGGTACAACACTGTTTTATGCCTCTTGCAGCGTACATCATCAATACCCCAGAGGCAGCCATGCTTGTATGTGTGCATGGAAAAACATTTTCTTTCACCATGGCTTCGTATCTACAGTTTGGGGATCATTTCTGGCACCTCGTTTGTACTACATATGTGATAACTCTCACTCAGCTTGCCAGTATCACAGTTGATCCCAATGATCTTAAGGCATATTTCAAGGCATGCGCTGAACACTGGCTAAATAGTGTTCATACACCTTTCTAGAAGGGCTTCCCCCACACTGATCCCTCCATCTTCCTGACACTAGAACCACTACATCACTGGCACATAGAATTTTATGACCACGATCTTCAGTAGTGTCTCAAGGTTGTTGGTGCCCAGAAGCTAGATTTCAGGTTCTCTATATTACAGCCCATCACAGGATATCGCCACTTTGAGGGTGGAATTTCAAAACTCAAGCAGGTCACAGGCAGAGTTCATTGCAACATTTAGCACTACATTGTTGGTCTAATTTTTGGTGTAGCTTCTGGTCACTTCATGATGGCAATACGTGCTCTCATGGATGTCTGGTACTTGGCACAGTGCCCTGCACCTGATGACGACTTACTGTTGTGTATTGACCAATCTCTTTTGATGTTTCATGAAAACAAGAATGTTATCATGACATTAGGTGCATAGATGGGAGCAAAGAAGCCGATTGACCATTGGTTCATCCCTAAGTTGGAGCTCCTGCAGAGCATTATGTCCAGTACACGCAAAGTTGGTGCCCTCATCCAGTGGTCTACAGATTCACCTGAACACACATGTGTCTAAAATTAAGGATCCTGTGTGACACACAAACAATAATGATTATGTCCCACAGATATGTCACTATCTGGATCATCAGGAGAAACTGCAATGTTTCAAAATCACTCCAACTCTCAAAAGCTACAATCCTGTAGATGTTGCTAAGAAGAATGAATGGGAAGAAGACAATATTAATCATGATGAATGGGAGCCATCTGATCCACGGACTGCCCTCCTTGAGGAGATGAATCAAACATGCATTACTACAAATTATTTCAGCAAAGCCAAGGAATTTGATACCCTCAGCCACAGACAATTTGCTTACCCCCCTCAAATGTTTATAGGTGGTACTACTGCTATCCATCTCAACTATGATCCATCTCATAATGGAGTTAAAGTTGAGGACATTTCTGTTGACCATAATATACCGGTGAAGGATCTTCAACTCAGCTGAGGGTGCAGCTGATATAAATGTTGAAGGGATGAAATATGGGTGCGATATGTTCGTCCCTTAGGGGATGCAAGGAAAGCTGAATCCACTGGTGACAACTCTGGGGGAATGCGCGAGG
>KN835515.1:0-25627 GCA_000827255.1 Suillus luteus UH-Slu-Lm8-n1
CAGACGCGGTTCGTCTAAGAGCTGGTTGGACGTCCGTTGGAATGTTCCGTAGACGACAAAGAACGTCGAGGGGGATAGCCGTGGTGCTGCCCACTCTAGTCACCAGGTGGAGAGGGCCAGGGCCTCGACACTTGGTGCAGATGAGAATGGATGGATGATGCTACAACACGTGAGAACTCTGCTCTATGCTACACTAGAAAGACTCCGAAAGACCCCGAAAGACCCCGAAACCTCTCACTGCTCAACTGAGGCCGACCCCTGATGACCAAACACCCTACTACACCGTTCTGAAGGAGCTCATGGCAGATGGGCTTCACAAGGAAGTCCAGCAGCTGACAGAATGGACGGGCCCTGATTCTATGCTTATGTATCAGTAGAGCACGAGTGAGTAATGACAATATTCATGTGGTCCAAAGAAGCTTAGTCTGGATCGTCGTCTGCCACTGGGGATTGTAAGTGGAAAGAAGTTTCGGAACGGTCCTCCTCCCGGGGAATTCAGCAAGGTCTTGCTGGAAATACTCGACAAGGATGCTATGAAACAATGAGCAACGACACGAAGAGTCGAACAGTGAGAAACTTACTTCCGAGTGGCATCCTCGTATGCGGTGTCATAATCCCCCCCCTCCTCAACTTTCGCCTTTGCCAATTCCTTTGCCATGCTGCGAACGGCTTCGAGCGAATCATCCACAAAGTTCCAAAACTTGGTGGAGGTGTACTTAGGACGCTTTCTGTTACCTCCGAATCCTGAGCCCTCAGTATCAATGTCTCCTTCATCTGTCCCACTATTCAGCCCATTGTCCCGATTCTCATCCTCGTCTCCATCAAGATCGGCATCATGACTGGGATCGGGTACATTAGTATCAGCGCCTGCACCGTCTCCGTTATCCAAACCACCTTCTGAGTTCTCACGGACTTCATTGGCATTTTCTTGGATGGTGGGCTCGTCATCCAGTTCCATGTTGATGTCGAGGGCCTCTCCAACTTTGATGCGAAGGTCCCTGTGGAGCGAAGGAAGGAGTGACGGAGAGTAAAGATTTTTCAGTGGTATATTCTTGTAGTCGCTCCTGCCAATAAGAAAGATGCGCAAACAGCGCCGCTAGAGTCCCGTCATTAAGATTAGTACATAGATTAAAACTCGGCGCATGAAACATACCAAAAAAGCATATCTGTTCCAATGGGATGCATCGACCTCGATGCAGCTATGAGCGAGAGATTTAGCAGTATCCATGATACTCAAGTGCTTCGAGATCAATAAAACAAGCTAAAGGAGTTCAGAACGGTTCTGCATTCTAGAGTATATACAACGTACCTTGTTCTTGAGATTGCCGCGTATACAGGCAAGGAGGTCGCTGACAACGGTCGAGAATTGTGTGCTGAGCTCGGCATCTTCGAATAGTGACTTTGGAATTTTGAACACTTCATTATGTGTCTTGATAAAATCCTGGCGTGGTTTTCAGCCACCACTTGTGTATCAAAATAAAATAAAATATACCATTATGTGCTCATGCGTGTCGGTGACGTATGCGGTGAGATTGGGTGATAGCATGCATGCTGTCAAGCGGTTCTGAAGTGCTGACTGCGTTGTGAATGATCAGCTTCAACATACACCACAAGATGACAACAAATACCTTGAAATCTTTAGATTCCAGTAGCTCTTTCAAGTCATTGAGTATGGTCTCCCTGTTCACGACGCTATTAAGCAACATGCAAACTTTAAGATCGATGAGCATGTGGTAAATCCCTCCAGTCTAAAAACGTGTCAGGAAGAATTTTCAATAGCGACAAGAAAATCTCACATCAATAAAATCATGGAGGGGCTTCTCAGAGACACCCGTCTCCTCAGCGACCCTCGTAGCGTATACCTTGAGTCGCTTTGACACTCTGGGTGTAAGTAGAAATGGGTTACTATGGTCAGCACTAGATGACCTTCGGCGGCGCATGCCTGCACTGATAGGCTCATCCAACGAGTCAGCAGGCGAACGAGAATGCAAGGAACCCTGAGTATGAATGGTGCCACCAGTAACTTGACTTTGAGAAGCTGCACTCGTCGGCCTTGTCATTGTCTGGACTAACGGTGAACGTGCACAACTGATGTTTCTTGAAGATATGCTTGCCGTAGGAGTTTGGACAGAGGGTGAACGACTCCTGCCTCGAGGCCCCATAGCATCATGTGGTGCCAAAAGACTGCCTGAGGTGTTGGCCCGTGAATTGCCTGCAGATTGGGAACCTGTTCTAGACCGCACAGGAAAACGCTGGAGCATCATCCTGAGAGCAATGGGTGCAGGAGACTTCACGGGCGCGTGCTGTTCACGGAGGTTGACTGACGGAATGAATTGGCAGCTGATGCAGACTGTGTTGATTGCTTTCGGTTTCAGTTTCGGCTGCAATTGCGGTGTTTCAATTATCAATTTTCATGAACAGTTTGTAAATGTGCTGAGGGCGAGGAAAACAGCAGGGATAGTTTATGAAAGTATTAAAGTGAATAGTATGGATATCGTTGTCTCAAAAATCAAACAGAAAGGGAGAAAGGCGGTGTCAGGAAGAGAGAATAACTGAATATATATTTAGAGATGGCTTTCCGAAGGAGAATATAGCGTGATGGGGTGAATATATATCTTGAGATGGCTTTCCGAAGGGGAATACAGCGTGATGGGGAAAGGCTGCACCCATGCGCCACGAACCAGGCGCAATCGATGACATATGGGGGGACAAAAGCCGCGAACCAGGCGCAATCGATGACATATGGCGGGACAAAACCTAGGTGCAATCGATGACATATGGCAGGATAAACCCAGGCAAACCCAGGCGCAATCGATGACATATTGGGGGACAAAACCCAGGCGCAATCGATGACATATGGCGGGAAAAACCCAGGTGCGATCGATGACATATGGCGGGATAAACCCAGGCAAACCCAGGCGCAATCGATGACATATTGGGGGACAAAACCCAGGCGCAATCGATGACATATGGCGGGATAAACCCAGGTGCGATCGATGACATATGGCGGGATAAACCCAGGCAAACCCAGGCGCAATCGATGACATATGGGGGGACAAAACCCAGGCGCAATCGATGACATGGTGGGACAAAAGCCGCGAACCAGGCGCAATCGATGACATATGGGGGGACAAAACCCAGGCGCAATCGATGACATATAGCGGGACAAAACCCGCGGAATTCGTCGCCGATGTCATGGTCCTCGAGGATATGTCATACCGAATTGTGGGAGGGGGTACTGACTCGGTAAGTCATAATCCTGGGCATGCCAGGGCTGTTGATGATAAGACGGGTGAGGCAAAGACATGTAGGCCTGTGGTGCAGGAAGTGGATGCATCATGGCCCTATACATATCTTGTGTTTGTCGATGAGTCGGACGAGTATGTGATTGAGACGGACAGTGTGAGTATGACTGGGGTGAAGGAAGACGTCGTGGGGGTAAAGAGTGCAAGGGGTGAAGAGGAGGAACCGGCTGTGAGGGAGGAAATGATTGGAGTGGAGGAGGGTATGATTGGGGTGGAAGATGGTATGATTGGGGTAGAGGAGGGTATGATTGGGGCAGAGGAGGGTATGATTGGGGCAGAGGAGGGTGTGATTGAGTTGGAGGAGGGTATGATTGGGGTTCAGGGTGGTAAAGGTGTTGTGCGGGAGGCGTGAAGCGGACTTGGTGTTGCTGGGCCAAGGCTTCATCACTGAAAGTCCTTGAACCCTGCTGAGTAGACGCTGAATGGCCAGAAGGGCCAGCTACGGCATTCTGGGCCTCTGGCTGCTTTTTCCCTCGTGCGCTTTGACCCTTTGCCTTTCCCTTTGTCCTGGATACCACAGGCTTCCGCGGTTTAGCAGGAGCGCGATCAAAGGCCGAAGGGGGTGGTGCTGACAAGATTTGAGCGTCGGCGCCTTCGCCTTCGCCATCATCTGCTGGCTGGGACACGTCTCCATCGGCCTTCTTCGCTGCTCTCTTGTTTTGCAGTTGGCGCAAGGCCACCGCACGAGCTTCAGCCACATTGACAACCCTAAGTGGGGTTTCGCGAAGTGTATCTGGGACGATGAGTAGAATGTGTTCGTAGTTGTGAATGGAATATACGTTGAGAAAAAACTTTGGAGTCGGCTCATGCTTCATCACCGCCTTCGTTCGAGAAGTTTCAGTTCGTTCTTGATGTAAGGGCTTTTGATAGACGTCCGTGCACCGTGAATCGATGCAATTGTGCTGGAGGTTGACTATGCAGACGACATCCTGCGAGCAGTGGCGTAAACACTGAGTCTGCATACAAAAAATACAACTTACAATGCCGGCCGCAACGACTTCGTTATCTGTAAGAGTTAGACACGGCAGATGAAGAGAAGGGTGCAAAGTATCTGCGAATGTAAAGAGCTGGAGGGCAATATGTTCCGCTGTTTGACGATCATCGGAGGATACCAGGATCTCCCGAACACAACCAATATGCGACTGGATGCAGCATCATCGTCAATTGGCGGGCACAATGAAAGTCGGAAAAACGAGCCCCACCTTTCCATCTGCTGGATGTCGGAAGATGACGTGGCCGTCCAAGCGTGCATGTTCTCCTTGACGTGTCACCACGGACTTTCCAAGATGATGGCTGACACCAGGCCGATCAGTCCGAAGGATCTTGGCACAACGAGTAGTTTTCCATGGGACCGCATCCTTTTGTGCAGTCTTTCCTGCCGCAGTGAGGGTAGTTTCAATTTTTCCTGATCCTATTTGTAAATTAGTAGTGGTAGAATGATACAGCGTTGGACTGACCAGATATTGGTGCATTCCAACTAGCGTTTGGTATCCCGAGGAGCCGCGCTTGTTCCGAATGCTCGTCAAAGTATCCAAGAACCATCTCACCCCCTCGAACCCAAGTCTTGACTGTTGGATCATACCAGTATCCGCCTGTAGTAATGTGCTTCATAATATCTTGACGAGAAAAGGTCTTGCAGGAGTCTCTACTGGGCGCCTGACGGTTACTGTAAATGCAAGATAAACGAAAGACGTGATTAAACGACTTGTATCTCTCAGTAGAAAAAACAATTGCAGGGCCGAAACGACGAATGAAAGCCGGAAGGTGAACTAGAAAGTGGAATTTTGGTTTGCTGATCAGAATGCTCGGCGCGCATTGCGATGTGATGTTGAGGAAATCTTCAAGTTTTCGAGACAGGTTTGCCTATTTCACAAACATCAAAGGTGAAAGCTTCCAGAGGTAAAAACTTACCAGATATACTTCCGTATCCATGATTTCGGTGTGCCATATCAGTACGACAAGTTCTCCAATCACTGTCCAGGCGTCGAGGACAGTTTGCGGAACGAGGTCGTGAATAGTGAAGGGCATCACTTGAGCGAGACTTTTGAAGTGCTTGCCTATCAAACCACCTTTGTAGTGGCAAATGTAATCCGCGTTGAGACACGGAGCATTCAGTCCGTCCTTGTCGATGGACTCGAGCCGATACTGAAAAACGTTGAGGAGCTTGGCTTTTTCAAGGAGAAAGACGGTTTGCCCCCAGAAGTATTTAACAACACCAAGAAGTATTGTATGAAGAATCTCGGTGGGCGTGTCCATATGAATATCCAAGCCTGCCAACAACTGAGTGTGACATCACTATCAACGAAAAAAAAACGAACCTTCCATCCCAAAAAGCGGATTGATAACATCGTCGAGTCCTTTGCCTTTCATGAGGTCTTTGAACTCTTTCTGAAGCGTGGCCTCGATCGCAGTTTCGGATAGTGCTTGAGACCCTGCGGTACGTTTTCGGAGCTTTTTGCCAAGCTCAACGAGAGTGTTGAGAATCGAACTCGAAGCAGAATCTCGGATGCCAGTCGTCGACACTGAATTCTGGAGTTTCGTTGCTGCGCCTGACTTGAACGCAGTCTCAAATTGTCGTCGAATCTCTTGAGCGGTGCCCTCGGGAGTCCGTAGATTGCCTGCCTGCAAGCACGTGTCATTAGATTGAAGGCACCACAATAATATACCTACCACGAAGATACTTTCATAGCCGGCTGCAGATTCCTTGTGTTGCTTGGTCCCGCCAACATCACAAGTCCTGCAAAAGTAATTACAATTGAGCCCTGCATGGCTACACTCCTCAGCCTGCATTGGATTGTCTCCAGCGACAAATAGCCCGTAAGGGATGAGCATCACCTCCTCATTATATTTGCAGTCCCACGCGACGACCCCAGATTTGGCTGCATCGCTACACGTATTTAGTGATACTATGTGACAGACAAACATTAGATAGAACGTACCATATTGATTCTTTCATTGCGCGCATCAACTCCATGGGCGGAGCATGGGGAGATGACGCAACGAATCGCACAAAAAACTCTTTGTCGATCATCTCTCGAGGCAGATTGGCGTTGGACATATATATGGCGTGGTGTTTGTTCCACTGTTTCGAAATATTGCCGGACACGTCATCCATGAAGATGATCAAGGGAACGGTATGTACCATTCGACCTTTTGACTTTGCGCGGAGTGGATTCGGTGAAAGTGATCCGTACTTAACTGAAGAAGCTTTGATATATGTGAATATCGAATCGCAAATAATATTGATGTCAAACGTACCTGTGAGACCACAATCGAGTTCGCCACAATTTGCCGCGATATCTGTGAACGATCGCATGAAGATAGACGTGGGGATAATCTCCTGGTCCTCGCCGATAATGAACCCAGCCTATCACGCATTTGAGCATCAGCGATTGTGCATAGAGAGACAGAGACGACGCACATCAGTCCGTTCGACAACTCGACCCAATGCATATAATACTTTCTCAGAGTGCTCGCAGGTTTCGGTGTCATCCATGGAAGGGTCCGCAGCACCCAAAAAGAACCGCTGCGGAATGAAGTAGCCTCCGGTTGAATCCTGCAACAACTCGTCTGTAAAATAAATGGCCCCATGCACCTGAACTGCTGGTGGTGATGGCGTATCGAGGAGCATTTTCGTCCCATTGAAGACCTGCGACATGCCTTTGCCGCTGTCCTCAGGATAGTCCTGCATGGCGAGTCATGTGAGAGGGTTTGCATAGTCCTTTAAATAATGTTAGCATACTGTCAACACAGAGAAGCATTTGACATACCTTCGCGATCGCTTTCGCAACGCTATTGATATAGAAAACATTACCAGAGTGAGAAGTGACCTTCTCGGTCGGATCACCCACCAGATCTTCCAGGCGTGTGTTAAGCTTTTTGATTGCGCCGAGTGTAGGAAGGTTTCGGGCGCCAAGTTCCTTGGCCCAGTTCAGAACTGCCTTCTTCTGAGCTTCAGAAAACGGGAGGCGGGGAGAACTGAATAAGAGCGAAGTGATGAAATGCTTGGCATGGCTGTGAGCATCGGGTATACTGACACAATGAATGACTCACTGCTTTCGACGGGAAGGGATACAATGGATTGTCTGGAGAGACAGTATGGATACTTGTTGCTTCTTGAAATGCGTCATCTACAAATGCCACTAAGTTGGGAGTACCAAAGCGCAGGACCAAATAGTTGACTCACCAGGGATTTCGATACCAAAATCAGGTACACTATCATCGGCGAGCTCTCGCTCCTGATTGGTAGGGATGAGGGGCGTTGTGAAGGGAATATTTCCCGAGGCAAGAGATGACTGGAGTTCGGCAAAGAGGTCTGGAAATGATTTATCGAACTGGAGTGTCCGACTGCCTTTCATGTCATCCCACAGATTGAATAGAGGATACTCAGAATCCACTTCATCCGGCGCTGAGTTGGGTACCACAGGTGGTTGTATATCGATACATGCATTGCATGCATCGATTGGCGCATCATACACATCAAGGTCCATGCCGAAGTTGTTGCAATCAACGGGGGAAAATGAAGAATCGGGACCACTGGCAGGTGTAGATGCAGATGTAGAAGCGTTTGCGCTACCGCCAAGGTGCTGCTCCATACGAGGTGGATGTAAAAGTCTTGCCCGTTTACTGTTTGCAATCTTCGCGTGACGAACATGCACCTCCTGCTTCAGATGCTTGGTAGCATTGCGGATCTCCATCGTATGATAGGCGCCACATTTCTTGGGGCAAACCGTGCACAAGACACGATTTGAAAGGTCATCGCAGAACTGCAAAACTGAGCGTATCGTTAGCGGGAATAAATCACTGAAATATTGGCCAAGAAAAACGCACCTTGACCATCAACAACATCGTCCTTCATAATACTGGGCAGTGGGCAATAAGTGTTGCTGATGTGTTGAGCACGGTGCAATGGCCATGCACGTGACTTTACACACTCAGAATCTGACAAGTCCGCAGTCCCATGGCCTGCTGCTGCCCATCATTCAATGTTTGATGATGGATTCCGCATCACTCACCAACATTTCCACCATCTATCCTCACATTCTATATGAAGACATGGACAACGCGTCACTCCAACCTATGTGTGTTACTATCTGCTTTCCGGGTAGCTTTCCGAGGCAGGTGATTCAAGGAGACGTCGTCAGTATGCGCCTTGTATAATCTTTGAAGCTTACTCACAAATTATATGCCAGCCGATCAGAATATCTGTTTCTATCGCGGAAGAGTATGGATCATTCACCACGCCCGTAGTGGAGGTGGCATCGTTGGATTTACGCCGTCCTGGTGGTTCAATACACTGTTCAGATAATGTGAGTACACGGCTTCCATACAAATTGTCCCGGGATACTTACATGTCGAGTTCGAGAAGTTCTCTGAAGATATGTTCTGCGATGATGACATCTCCATCCCATTCCTTCCGCTCCCACCTACATTCAACTATTTCAATCGAACCGACTGGCAGATGGTCTCACAAAAAATTCAGGAATGGCTTACCACTGAAGTCGATACAAGATCCTCATTGTGGACATGGGGACGCGACACATTCTGGCTCGCGTTTGTCGCAGCATATCCATCCTTCCCAAGCGGCCAGTGGCCCATGTGGGATCCTCGTATTCCTTTGGAGGGAGAATTCATCGAGCAGTGGTTAGCGCAGTCTGGTGGTGACAGCGTTGGTGAGGATTCGGCCTTGAATGAAGCCTTATCAGTGAGTGATATCTGGGATGATTTTTGCAAACATGTGGCGCTCTTCTACCCCCTTTCCCTTCTCTCTTCGGGTCAGACTGATGCTACAAATTAGTGGTGTTAAATAGATTGCGCACCAAAATACGGTATTGCGCTGTTGTTACATATGCATACCCTATGATACCTATCAGTGCATATCTCACCGTTTGTTGTATACGACACATACCCAATGTTATGCTTGAAATGATTCGAATGACGCTTCTGCTGGAACCTGCCTGACAAGCAATTGTTTTGAGGCTATCGATGCTGATCAACGGTTGGCCCAGGAGGACATATTATATGATCGTGACAGAGACAGACCTACGTGGGATATCTGTGGGATATCTCAAAGATATCTGGGAAATATCTGAGCCCAGACCTCAAACACATGACTCGCCTCGATATCCTCAAAATAACCATCATGTGACATCTTGTTCGGCTCCACCTGAGGCGGGATCAGCCTATAACTGATTTTTACCAGATCTCAGGATAAATTCCCCAGCAAATACCAGGTTTGCCGCCTTTACAGGATAAATTTATTATTTGTCTACAGAAACTGTATTACAGCCGAGGCCAAGGGAACGTGATAGGTCCTCTAAATACTTTTCTCCCTATATCGGTTCCGGATAAATCGGGAAATAGCGGTGTAGCTGCTGCCAGGAAGGTTGGACTCTGGGTTGGCGGCTGAGGCGGACCTTTCACGATTATGTAATATCCGAACTTGCAGAAACCCCGTGACAACTGCTGTCTTACCAGAACATACAGCTCAGCATAATGGAGTGGAAGCCTTCTCAGCTCGACGTCTCTTATCCTCCAGATCTTGTCCTGACGAACAAGCTAGATGTGGATCCTGATTTCGCAGACAATTTCGCTCGTTGTGCCAGGTGGTACGCCTTCCAGTCAATCGCTTAGAGCACCATTCAAACGTCGGAACATTGAAGGTGCGCAGATGGATCCAGCTTCCTCGTCCAATGCGAAAACAGGTCATTCCAGCTATTTAATATGTGAGCATTGTTCTCCGACTCATCTACAACCTCAGATATAGTTTAAACCTTGAAGTCCAGACGCTCAAGGTCAGTCGTGTTGCGCATAATTTAGTTTTATTACACATCAAAGCATGCAGCAGACGAACAGCTCACCGCTCACCATAAGCGCACATTCTCGCAGTCCTCGGCTGTTGTCAATTTTGCGTGGTATCCTGGGGCATCATCCAGCAACGCTCCAGCTTACTGTTTCGTCGCTTCTGTGCGCGATTGTCCAGTGAAGCTTCTGGATGCTTCAGATGGAAGGGTAGGTGCACATACTGTTCATATAAGTCTTCGTCAGACCGCTGATCAACCCCACCAGCTGAGGGCCTCGTACCCGATTATCGATCATCGAGAGAGGTTCATCGCTCCTCATAGTCTCGCGTTCAATTTGACAGCCGACAAGTAAGTCCGTCACACAATTTTCGTTCATAGTTGATAATCATCATGGGCCTCATCTTATCAAGATTATACTGCGGTTTTGAAGACTCCATCGAGATTTTCGACATACAACAACCTGGGGAGGGCGATCGGCTTCCGACTACGCCTTCCAAGAAAAGCAAGGATGGCCTCAAAGGTAAGTTGTTCAGTTTACTAGCTCGTATCTATGCTGATCCATTTTCAGGCATAATATCCAGCATAGCCTTTTCCCCTTCTTATGACTACTACGCGATCGGCAGCTTAACACCTTCCTCACAAGCAATGGATAATATCGCACTGTATTCCGAGTCAAATAAAGCAGCTATCATGCCTATAGGAGGCGCAGATTCGCATTCCGGAGTCACGCAGGTATGTCGCTTGGAACGTCAGTAATAAAGTTGATCTCATTCCTAATAGCTGAAGTTCAATCCAACAAAACCGCATATTTTGTATGCTGCATTTCGTCGACACGACGCTATATATGCATGGGACCTTCGCAGTGACACTTCTATACCTGTGAAAGTCTTCAGGACGCCCTATGACTCTCACAAAACCTTGACTAATCAAAAAATCGAATTCGACATAGATCACGCTGGAAGATGGTTAAGTGTCGGTGATCAGGTACTTGACTTGACCGGATATCCATCGTCTAGGCTTCCTGACCAACAATCTGACTATAGAATGGAATTGTTTCGATGTTTGACCTCGGAGAAATGGACGAATTGGATGTTGAACAGGCATCGGTGATTTCGCCCCAGAACATCGACCCAGAGATGACGTTCAAAGCACACGGAGGCGAGTGCACCAAACACTAGTGCCCATCCCTTTGTAACTAAAATCTCCGCCCGAAGATGTGGTTGGCTGCGTGGCATTTCAGCCCTTGCGTTCTAATCTTCTGTCAGCATCAGGCTCACGCCATTTCGATGACGGCGCGAAGGAGGATGACTCTCATAGTTCCGACGGGGATTCTACAGACCAGGAGTCAGATTCTGAGAGTCAGGATAGGATCGCAGTGTCAAGACGCCGACCACTTCCTTATGTTAAGGACTCTTCATTGAAGCTGTGGTCATTTGACCCCACGCGGACTGTACATCACGCTTGATATTACGCTTGATCGATACTTGTTTATTGCTCACAGCCCAAGATTCCTCAGCTGTTCCCACTCTGTTCCTTCGTATTTTGCGACTCTGACTGGAATAGGACGTTACTGAGTCCCTCGGGCATGCTTGCCCTAAAGCAAAATTTTGCCTTTTATTCCATGGAGACGAGCAGTGGCCGTGCACTCCATAACTATGTTTTAACAGTTGAGGACGGCACGCAGGCGGACGCAATTCCAGTAAATAGGTGGGTCCGGGATTCTACATCACGACAGAAGCTGAGCATCAATAATTCATGATAGTTGTAAACGATATCAAAGGCATGGATGTGAGAACCAATTGCGTTCACAGTGCTGCAATTCTGTACTCCTACATCTCCAGATGCTCATCGACAATATGCCTTGCTGGTACGTGTGGATGATGTACATGGGCCTGAGCGACAGACTCTACCATGGCAGGCTCTTGAGCGAAGGAGAGACTCTGTACAGATGTGGGGCACTGAATTCAACATCGGGTACGTATTTCGCTCATGCTATTTCGCCTATTCTTACTGAATGAAAGCTCAACTGTTCAGTAGCTTGTTCTCGACTGGATGTCATCTGATCTCCACGTACACTGACACGATGTCAATTCGATTGGCGTGTTTGCGATGACTGGCGCTCGCACTGTACAGTGATTACAGAGTCAGCCATCAAATACCTTGACTCACGTACATCGTAGAAGTGGCTCGTTTATACATTGGGTAAAATAATGATCATACCAGTGTTGTACAGGGTACAGGCGGACAATGACACAATAACAGAACATAGCGAGTCACCAGACTCAGCTTACAATGCATCCCCATCCACTTTCACTTTGTTTTCCTCCTTCCGATTTTTCCGATTTGGCCCCCTCTCCTTCACCTGCTCTCGCTTCATTAACATCCCCTCCAACTCCTACACTTACACCTTGACCATTCCCTTCTGTTCCTTCATTTTCATCTTCACCTTGATTATCCCCTTCCGCTCCCTCACTTTCACTTTCACTTTCACATCCATCATCCTCTCCCGTTCCTTCACCTTCACTTTCATCACCACCTTCCATTCCTTCACCTTCACCTTCATCACTCCCTCCCACTCCGTCACCTCCACCTTCACTACCTCTCATATCCTTAGGGGCGGTAATTTTCGGAACCCTGAACATATTGAGTAAATCACGTATCTTCAAAGACTCGGACAGAACGCACAGTTCAGGATAATCAGCTGAGTACATGATAATAATCGGAAATATCCTACTTAACTCTCCGTCGACACATTTCAATACAATACCACGGCGGAATGCGTGTACTCCTACCCCTTCACCTTCATCCATCATTTTTGGCCTATCTGCGCTTCCACCTTCATCGACGTCATTGTCGTCATCCACGAGTTTCGTGGCCTGCCAACGCCAGTTTTCTGGCGTCCATGAGAGAAGCTCTTTTGCTCGCTTCTGAAAAAGCTTGTCGGAAGCTTTCGCATACTTCCATAACTCAAATTCGCCTTTGCCATACCCTTGCGCACGAAGGGCTGCCCATGCGACGTTCATAGCCAAGATTGAATGATGCCGATTCGGAACCGTATCCAGGATCACGATGTACTTCACTGGAAACTTTATGAAGCGGAAGAACCAGCCTATCTTGTTTCTGTTTTGAAGATATCCGAGGAACGGGTAATTTGGCACGCCTGGCATCTCACAGTGAGTGCCATACAATACATCAACAGCAGATCTTGTGACATGCCACTCGCCAGAGCCTGTTGGGCGATTTGCAGTGAGCGCCGGGGGAGCTTCAAAATGCCTACATCGTGACGCAGGTAAGGCATCTGTGGGGAAAATTTCGACGTCGCGCCCGGGATCCGTCTCAGATCGTGTTACTACCTGGAAGAGGTCCGGTCGCGCGCGAAGCTCTCGTAGAAAAGCGTCATTGAATGAATCAGGCTCGTTTCTGAGGGCGCCAAACATATATCCCCTGTCTTCCATCTCACACCAGACGATACATCCTGGCTTCCTGGCTCGACGCGTGGTTGGAATAGGGCCGATCATGTGAGGAGGCTTCGGGCCAGACACCATGTCAGTGATAACAACCCCAGAGAGAGAAAGATGTTTCCTTGGCGCGATGGCATCAACCTCATCGTACTGTTCGCTGCAAAATGTCGAAGGCGGCAACATGCCAATCGCTCCAAACGACAGGAAATTGACCATGTCATCGAAGTTATTGCATAAACGGACAAACCGATTCTCCACATCGGCGGGTGGCTTCAAAAGCTCCAACAGATACTGATTCATAATGTATGGTCAGCACCAGTACACAAGAGGGTTGAAGATACTTGCCCACCAAGCTTCTTTGGAAATCGGGCGTGTGTGGGCACAGCTGTATATCCACCCCCCGAGCACCTTGTGCCGGCTATCTGAACAGCATGCATGAGACGGTGCGTTCTGCAACTTGCATAGGCACGCCACTTACTCAGTGTACCGAAATTAGCGACGTTACCCTTCTCCTTCGCCATCTCAAGGGCATCAAGCACTGCGTCTTTCAACCACATCAACCCAAAACCTAACTTATTTTTTTCGAACAGGAACATGAATTTACATGTATCTTCGATGGAGAAGTCATCGTCCAGAACGAGATCCCGGAAGGAGACCTTGTTGAGTGTTTTGAAGAAAAAGTCCGAATCGTGATACATGATCCGCCGTGCATATTGTTGGGAAATGTTAAATAGGACAGATGGGTCAGGCTCAAAAGTTGGATCAGAGTCGTCCGGGTTCGCTTCACGACGAAGGCGCGCGAAAAGATCAGGGTCCGTGACTATTTCGAAAACATCCAGCATCTGAGCTTTTTGTCTGAAAGAATGAAATGAATCGGCATCATATCTCTGGCCCAAATCTAACGAGACTTACGACTGGAGCTTAACATCAATTAGGTCCTCGTCTGCTAGCGCAGAGGACCTCATAGATTTCTCGCTAGCAGAAAGCGTTCCTGCAAAGTTATTTGAATCGTTGGGAAGTGTTCGTTGAGCTGCTTCGACGATTTCCTCCGTGGAGATTGGTTTATCATCGAAAATGTTTGATGATTGAACCGGTTTCATCCACTCGGTACCAGGATTATCAGCGATGTAGAGATCCAACGCCCGGGCTTGAATATCATTGAGGGTATCAACAGCTTCCACCATTTTCCCGGCGAGTACTTTAAAACGAATCTTGTGCCCATCATCAACTGTAGGCACACACTTGTGTTAGTGGATACGGCAGGGAAACATAAAGGGCTCGCCTTTCAAGAAGAAGCGATTTTGGTGTATCGTTCTACCAATCCTCTCTACTCGAATGCTCTTGAGATATTCGCGCACCCAACGAGCCTCTTCAAGCGTCAAATGCAAATCAGTGTAACGTTGAATTTGCTCCTTCGTCGGGAGCTCCCTCCCAGATTTGATGTTGTCGACAATCTCAGAAGCCTCCTTGTACTTCGCACACAACGTACAATACTGGGCTTGGTGGACCTCACAGCGCTCGAAGCCTTCTTCCGCTGGCTGGTTGCAACGCGTCATTTCGTCTTCCTCCAAGGCCGAACATTGGATTGGGTGTACATCCTTTGACTGGCGGGATAAGCCATTGGGGGTCTTCCTCTTGCCATTCCCCTTTCCCTTTCCCTTCTTCTTCCTAGTAGGACCTGCCATTTGGATGAGTAATAGCGGTGTATCAGAGAGCACAATGCTAGTAGGCGCCTGTCCGGGCAGATTTGTCTAAATTTATCCCCGGGTTTGCCCAAGGGATGAAATTAGCACCCATGAAGTTATCACCGTCCCAGCCGGTAGGCTCTCCCAGCTCCAGGGGTTAACTGGAATAAAACACTAGTAGAACGGACACCTTGGTCGTCAGTTGCAGGGCGGTAGGCAGGCCCAGTTTAATGGGAGTGTTCCTTCTGCATTAGGAACCTAAAATCATGTAAGTCAGACAATTGAACGCTTTTTATAACCAGCAATTTGACCTCAGTTCGTAGTACGTGGCTCCGAATCTCGAAAACTTTTCGTTCCTTGCAGCTAGTTTGGTCTTATACGTGGTAAAGCCGTCATATGTACTTCGTCACTAACTTACGAAGTCAAGGCATTACCTGTCGATTACCACAGAATAGAGCGTACTATCTGAGGAACAACGAAGGAGATGTATCAAGTTAGTAAAGCTTCTGCTATACTTTGCACGTAATGAACCATGCCCAATTTTCGTCAAGTTGGCCACCATCTACCCCAACTTGAAGGTGCTGATACCGTGAAGCGTCACGTTGGTACCTGAATCTTGGCGCGCAATGCAGCAAATATTGCACGCATTAAGTTGTTGGTCTAGCTCCTGTCGAGGCGGCATCGATGAAAACAGGAGGCTTAAGTCGCTTGAGTCACTCCAAATCTTAAGACGCGGGTTACATGTACGTCTGGTGATGACAAATGTCGCCGCGGAGTCGATTGTACTTGTGGCAGCAGTCGGTGGAGGCCGAACCCCCTGCCATGATCCTTTCAAGTCTCCCTTGCCTTGGCATCGTTCTTGGACAGACTCGGGTCTCCTGCTTACCATCATATTGCTCATTTGATTCGTCTCTTGAAGCCCACTGTTTTAACTTGTTCGTTCGATCCGCTTTAGTGTTTCCCACCGTTTTCTCGGTGGCGGGTTTCCAGTCAGGTGAAGTAGTTGCTTGTGTTGTCCTAGTTCGTTGCGCAGTGGCTACTTCTCGACTGAATACTCTTGTTCCCAATATCAGATGGAGTATAGCTGTAAAATAAGTGCATTGTCTCGGGCGATGACCTCAAGAGTCAACTGTATCTTCGAGGCCAAGATTGCACTGACAGAGCCTGAGAGTGTCAGCGCCCTCAAATAAGGAAGAAAAGAAGCCAAAATTTGACGACGTTTCCGCTGATAGACTCCAGTAAAGGAAGGTGAGTCATCTGATGCCTACGAATCATGGTGGACACTCATCACAATTACTTCCTGGTAGAACATGATCGATGTGACTACCATCTACGTTACTTATTCGCATGTTCAAACATCATCTGGAATAACTGTTACATCTGATGGATAAAGTCGATTTCGATCTGGAGCTGAAGGCCAGCTTGACGGAATGAACGACACTGCTGCGTGGCATACTCTGCGACAAAATCACCTTCCGGTTCTCCACTTCTCAATGGGTGTTGTTCTCCGCATACCCCCTGCAGGTCATGGAGACCTGCAACTCACGTTTATCTGGCTCCCTTGCAGTTCCCTTTAATTTAACCCCTACCTCTCAATCGCTATCCCTCAGCGCATGTTGTGACTCGAGCACCACATATGCATATGTGCATCACCGCTAGATCGTAAGTGTCGACTGCCGTCATTGTATTCTCAGCTTACTTTTTTTAGTCTCGACTTGTTGGGATGTAGTAGAGCTTGGTGGAGAAGGGGGGTACGGGTGCATGCGTGAGAGGCGGTAGATGGTTAGATGGGCTGCAGTGACTATAGTTCGGTTTATGGCTCCACAGGGAACCGTTTGTCGAATATACATTGATTTTGGTAAGCTCATGCATATGCAAACGATCGATAACATCAATAGGTATATCGACAACAGAATATAGCGGGTTAGCTGCATTTACCTTCACGGATGTGACTACAAGTTCGCCAAGGTTTGCAACGGCCTAAGTGCTCGGCGCGTCAACGCTGGAGACGACCCCATTAATCAACAAGTAATCTGTGCTTGCGGGATGAGAATAATGCGTCGGATCCAGGAATAAGGTTTTTACTACGGCACCTACTAGCAGGCTAGTCACGGTGGTCTACTACATCCTCTTCTCGCGTGACACCTTGGATATATGTTCATCTACTCGTTTATCTTGATATCGATTTGACAGCTCCCTTGCAGTTCCCTGCTATATCACTCCTACCTCCCTGATATGTGGCTCTCCCTCAGCGCATGCTGTGACTCGGGGCGCCACATATGTAAGTATGCATCACCACCAGAACGTAAGTGTCGATTGCTGTTATTGCATTCTAACCTTGCCTTTTTAGCCTCGACTTGTTGGGATGTAGTAGAACTTGGTGGAGAAGACGGATGCGGATATATGCATGAGCCGCTAGAGGAGGCAGATGATTATCCGCAGGGAACCGTACATTCAATTGACGTTCATTTGGTGAGCTCATGCATACATACAACAACGATCGGTAATATCAACAATAAAACTTCGTATAGAACGGTCAGGATGCAAAGTGTTGTTTTCTGAAGCAAAATAGTCAACTGCGTCACCAGCCCTATCACTGTTTGTGATTTCGGATACCGAACAATCGAATTACATTGCCTTGAGCACAAAAAGTTCACGTCGCCCTCGCCAAACACATCCTCACTACCGTTTCAACCTGTCACAGAATAACTCGTCACTCGAGCATCGGAAAGCAAGAAAACACCACAAACCTGGTCGAGGCTAACAGGCTGAGTCTTTGAACTCATCGCCGGTGTCCCACCATTGCGGTAACTACTTTTGAGGCGGAAACCAGTAACCTGCACCAACCATGATGTTTAGCAGAACCAACAAAAACCAGAAGACTGACATCTTTAATCTGAGAAGTCGTCTTGCTGTCCATCTGCTCCGCATTAAGCCACACTTGAACATTCTGATCACCCTGCGCATTCGCAGCGTATATATCCTCGACAGTAAAGGTGTCGATATTTGTAGAAGACGACAAACGCCCATATAGACTCTTGCTGATATCGCTGGATGATGCTTGCTGATTCTTGGCTTGTGCGTAGACTTCGGCTCCATGTTTGACGACTAGGGCGTCGAGGTCGGCAGTTTCTAAAATACTGCCAGTGAAGAGACTGATCAACGAATTGACGTCGGAGAGGGGGAGGAACCTCCCCCTGTTCAATATATGGTTAGTCAAAGTCGAGGATGTGCGATTGGAATCTTACCCTGTCTTTTGGACAATGCCTTTGTAAAAGTCGAGGGGTGTCTGAGTCGCTCATCAACGTTACATTTAAAATACAATCATAATTTGCTTACCGAAAAGTCCATGCTCAATGTAGGTTCACATGCAAGTACGTGCTATGAACGACGTAACCATCTATGACCGGAAATCGTGCGATGACCTACCAGTGTAATACCGAGCTTTGCCATCCTGTTGACAAGACGTATAGGGTCATTCTCTGTTTCATAGTCAGATGTTAATATCATTTGGGTGAATATAAGTCACGTACGAAGTGGACATCCACCAGGGAACCCATCTTCGTCTTCCCCGATACCATGAGGCGGCGAGTCAGTAATAAGAATAGCAACCTTAGTAGCGTCGTCCCTCCATCCCGCTTTCACGACGGCAGCAAGCGCATCACACTGAGCTTCAGGTCCATCACCACCACCATCCGCCTGTAAATTCGCCAGATTTGCCTTGACAGCCGAAACGTCAGAGTCGAAAGGGTATTGGCGGGTGATGTACGTGGAATCTTGCGGGGGGTGGTCGCGGAATGCGATAAGCCCGAATCTCAAATCGCCAGCTGTCCATTTTCCAGTCCCGACGAGGTTTTCGCATAGTGTCTGGAGGGTGTCTCGCACTTTGTCGATGTAGACTTGCATGCTGCCTGTTGCGTCGAGGGCGAAAACGATGTCTCTGTGATTGGCTCGTTTAGTATTTGTGAAGGTAGGACTGTATCTTACAGCTTGGATGTCGTGGTAGTGGTCGCGCTAGCCCAGCTATTCAAGGTCGAGACAGAAGGAACGAAAAAGTATTCTCCTCCCCTCGAAGTAACAAAGAAGGGGTTTGGTTCACCGGGTGGTGGAGCCGCACCCTTGGGGGTAACATTGGCGAATCCAGATACTTCGAACGTTGTACCATCCTTACCGGTGAGTTGAAGGTCAACTCTATCTCCGGATTTTACTGAGGGAGATGTGCCTTGGACCTGAGCAGGCGTATACACGGGAGGGCTACCGAGGATAGGGTCCTGACCTAGTCGAGATCGAATCCATGGGTCAGAGCGGTATACAAACTAAGGACTTCATTAGATTAGTTACCCTTCTTCTGTGGCACCAGGGATGTTATGGGCCAGTAATCATTACCCGCGTAACCAAGTGTCTGACGAACGAATCCCGAGTCCAAGCTAGACATATAGCAATTGAACAGAAGCCCGCGGGGTAATTCGGGCTTTCCGTTTGCCACGTCGCGTCGTTCTTGATCAGTTACCTGAGAATACGAATCAGGAGGAATAATAAAGCACAAAGCCTACGGGTCTGCTCACCTCACCGCCATACGGAAGCCCTCCACGTACGATCGAACCCGATTCAAGGAATTTGGCATCGATATAAGGATGCAAATTCCGCGGCGCGGTCTTGCGTGTGTGCGCAGTGAATGGGCAGTAGTAATCACTAGGTTCAAATCGTGATATATTCGGGTTATCACTAACGACATAGTCGAAGTCGTTTCTGCGGTCTGGGTCGCGTGCCATGGCTTTATCGTCGCGGAAGGGGCATTTAGCAAGGGGTGCGCCCTGTCACAAGTATATGTTCAATAAGTATGCACCAGCAAATTGTGTCGCTGAATCGCACCGATTTCCATCTCCCGATAAGTCGTGCCGCAAAAAGGCCTTCAGCTTCCCCTTTGTCAAGCGCAGGAGTTATATCGCCTCCCGGAATGAACTCGCGCCAACGAGGTCCATTCTTCTCCACGTATTGCTCGAAAGGGATGACGGACTGCTCGAGCTTCCGGAACACCAACATCGTCCCGTCCTTGGTCCAAGCAGGACGTTTCACCTTGGCAGTCGGATCGTCTCGTACAGGGTCGCCTGGATACCCCATGATAATCACCCCAGGATCAACCTGGATCTGGCCAGGGCGCGGTACAATAAGGCCTCTGACGGGATGTTGAAGACCGTAAAAACGCGATGTCCAGGGAATGCTCACCGTAAACAAGGTTGGGAGACCCCATCCTTAAAGCCAAAATGTTCATGCCCTTTGAAAGGTCGTGGCCGAGCCCTCCCTTCCACTGGCTTGCCACCAGCAACCGTTATCGACGAGCCAAATAGGTTTATAACGTCATTTGAAGCTTTAGTACAAGTCTCGGGGCCTTCGCGGAACGTGCGTCAAGATCAGTTCCTTCAAAATAACAGGTACTCACTACTTGCGGCGACAGTGATAACGCCATGCAGAGCTCCAGTATCGTCGTGCACCGATCCGTTCACTGGGTCAGGATTCGTCTTGACAAATATAGGGTCCCAATATCTTTGGTCGCCAAGGAACTGCTTGTCGTCACTCATGCAGCGTTGATCGAAGCGAGCATCTCCCGTGTCCTCGTTTACGCCAAGATAATACATACCAGCACGGCTGAATGCAATCTGGTATTGCGAGATATCGACTATGGGTGCATTGCTTGGATCAGTGGCGTTTGCCTTTGCAACAGCGATAGAGGTAAGGTGATCTTTCACGTCTTCTGCAGTCGTTGGCTTGAAGGACTGCAGAGCGGTTCTGAACGATGTTGTGTTGTTGATCCTGAAAAATACGAAATTCTCGGCTTTCTGTTAAAATACATTAGCGGATATTTGTAGATGCTTGAAAGACGAGCTAATTGAACTGGTTATTCACTTTGGGGAAGAGAAAGATCACGTCGCCTTGGACATTATTCAGGTCAGGAAGGTCAGTAGTCGGTACAGATTGGCGTGTAGCCAAAAAATTGCCAGTCGCTACAGCGCGGCGCGCAGTAGAAACAGGGGGCGAAACCAAAGGTAAGAGTGAGCGACTTCCTAGATGTTTGTAAAGGTCAAGAGAATACTGATGATTATCCATTTGATCCAACGATTTGGATGTGAAGGTCGTAAGGATAATATTCGCTGAGGAAGGTTAAATACTAGTGAGAGTGTGTGTATCTTATCGCTCATGCCAGAAAGAGGGCACCGGGTAACGGTTTCTTGGAAGTCCGAGAGATCAAGAACTATCGGTAACAAGCCACTCCGGGTGAATGAATGTATAATCCAGTGACGAGCAATCTAAGCTGTTTCTGGGAATCGATGATGGCTGCAATAAGTAGGAATGGAAGACACGTCTAAAGAACATACATGCTGCGCGTTGAAGCGCTGATGCCAGGCACCATACAAGAACCGAACTAGAGAGAGTACAACGAGACTGTGGAAGAGGGTCAATCATAGACATCGAATGAAACATCTACAACTCACATCAGAGCCAGTTTCGACCACCTTCCTGCTGCATCGTCCAAGGTAAACCGTGGCCACCAAAAACTACTGCGACCATGATGGTAAGATAAGAGATCCATGCGAACAGATCCGCCACGCATGGTATGTCACAAGAAGATGGCACTGGGTCATGTGTCAGGCCTTCAGGAGTCAGGACGGCCGGGTATCTCAGTAACCAAAGTTGAGTATTGCTGAAAAGACCATTTTCGGTGCAAGGCATCAATCGCTGATCGAATCGGTTGACGCTTTCATAACGCTGTATGTAAGTAACCTTGTTGCCGTATAGCTCGGGGATTCCATGGTGCCATGTCTTCCAGAACTCGTGTTTACGTTTCATGGATGACCTTGATATTGAGGGTGGAAGTTTACAGTTCAACAGAAATGGCTATACAGTCAGGCTGAATAAGCTGGGTCACCTCCATCAAGCTGACGCTCAATGATGGCCAATTCTGGACTGCCACCACTTGGCAGGTCCTCAGCGTCAAGATTCCATCTCTATCGATCTAGTCAACGCCTTGACACAACCGATGAGCAAAGAGCTTTTCGAACAGTGAGTAGAGTCAGACATGTCAATTTCATGCGCAGTCCTACTCTTGAAACTTACGCTTGAATTCTAGCAGGTGGTATTCACGGTCACCATGAAAAAACACATCATCAAGAACGATCAGTCTTCATGATCATGAACCGAAATAGTTGTGTATTACATAGGCCTCTCCGCGATTGGAACAACACTCCAGCCTCTCGCTTATAACCGAGGGTGCACCATGACTCAAAGTCAGAACATACATCCACTTCTTCGATGTCAAACTCTGCAGACTCGTCTTCTCCCCCTTTGCTGGGATACGATACCTATGCTCATTATGGCCGTCACTTGATACAGGCCTTCGATGACAAGCTAAAGCCCAAGGACCACGACACCATCCCCCCGCCACCTACCATACCAATCCAGTTGACGGCTTCAATGACTCGTCGTAGCGTCACTGGTACCAGCTCTGTAGATCTGGTTGGAATCCCAGATGCAGGTCAGTGCTCTTCTCTTTGGATCGACATTCTGCTTACAGCCATTTTAGTGAACTATCAGACGGCAGCCGATATCAGCTCCACCAATCCAGTTGGAATACTTGGTGCAGGTCAGTTCTTCTTCGTTTAGATCGTCGTTTTACTGATTCAAACCAAATGCATTAACAGGAGCAAGCGGATTATACACAGCCTTGATCCTCCAGGACCTCGGTATTCCATACCGCATCATCGAGGCTCAAGGCAAAGTCGGAGGAAGACTTTTTACGTTCAAATTCCAAGACGAAACTGGGTCGCCCTACAACTACTTTGATATCGGCGCGATGCGATTCCCGAAGATCAGTTCGATGCAACGAGTCTTCAACCTCTTTGACTACCCTCCTCTCAACAAGGACGGTATCTCTCTCAAGACAAAGGTCAAGCCATTCTATTTCGTGGGCGGCGGGAACAACAATACGCTATACTCGTACAATGGTGTCACAGTGCGGCAGAATGCGATGCCCAAAGTTGATCCCTTCAAAGCTGATCAGGTGATTCAAGACGTCAGCGATTCGAACCCATACATCGCCGTAGGTGTGAAGGCAATCATGGACGATGTCATTGGTCCCTTTGCCACACGCCTACTCGACGATCTGAAGACTGGGGGGTCGGAAGGTTGGGAATATATGAAGAGCTTCGACCAGTATTCGACTCGCGCGTATATGCAGCTCAAGTATATACCGAGTTCAAGTCTTGGTCTACCCAAAAAGTCTCTCTCGACAGATGTCGTCAACTGGTGTGAGACTTTTGACAAGTCCACCGGCTGGTACGATCGCGCGCTCACTGAGACCGTTTTGGAGGCTGTTGCTTTTGGTTGGCATCCCGGACCCAACGCGCCTCCCACGCAATGGTTTTGCATCGAGTACGTACGCGCTTTCATGCAAAGTAGGAGATGACTGATGTTAGCGTTGTTCGCAGTGGGGGCGCCCATGAGATTGCGTCTTGCATGGAGAAATACATTCGCAAGAATAACAACAACGTAATCAAGTTCAACTCCAGAGTGACGGCTATTGGAGTCAACAAGGATAACACTGGGATGGACGTTGTCACAGACAACAAGGATCATCACGCATTCTCACATGTCATCTCTACCATCCCCTTACCCGTGCTCCGCACCGTCGACCTCAGTAATGCTGGACTCTCCCCTATGCAGTCGAATGCTTTGCGCACGTTGAACTATGGGCCTTCCGTCAAGATCGGAATGCAGTTTAGGACTGCGTGGTGGACGACTGGAAAGGATTTGAACGGGAATCCTCTGAATATAGTTGGAGGGCAGACGTACACAGACAGGCCTTTGCGCACTGTTGTTTACCCCTCGTTTGGAAGCGTCCAGGCCGGGACGACGACCACGCTTATTGCCAGCTATTGCTGGACGGAGGACGCTACCAGGTTGGGCGCATTAATAGGCAAAGACGACGCAACGCTGGTACAGCTTGTGTTGAAGGAGCTCGCGGATCTGCACAACGTTGATATCAACGACTTGCGTAACCAGCTGATCGAGTACAAAGGATGGAGTTGGTCCCACGATCCTTATACAATGGGTCAGTATTATGTTTTGCGCCATCACCTATCGTCTCACTGATTTCCTTTTCCAAGGTGCCTTTGCGTTCTTCGGCCCCGGAAAGTTTGGAAATCTATACACGAGCCTCAACAATCCCGCTGCGGGTGGTTATCTCCACTTCGGTGGCGAAGCCATCAGCGTGCGGCATGCCTGGGTAGAGGGAGCATTAGACAGCGCATGGCGAGCCGTGCACGAAATGCTCGTATTCCCCGCTTTCCAATCATACCGCGAAAAGTTCTTCGCGAATTGGGGAGTCAACCCCGAGTGGGTGAAACAGGGTGTGTTGAAAGCGCCTACCAACCGTCGGGGTGGGGAACCGGAGATGCCGCCAAAACCGAGCTGGCAGGATGATCTTGCCTGGGAGCATATTATGTATACGCACCCGGAGCTGTTCAAACAATAGGTTTCTTCGTTACTTGAAGTTATCATGAGTTGTTGGCCTTGCCTGTGTATGCTGTAACTTGTATCACATGTTGTAAATCACGAAGTTGAATTGATGCAATGATGTTCCTTTTGCGTTTGTCATGTGTTGTGCATACCACTTGACAGAATTCAATAATTCAAGCGCTAGCGTTCATCACGCGCAACGAGCGATCCGAATTACTTCGGTTCCAGGGTTAGTTATCATAGGCCAGCCATCTTTCAAGATCTAGGCACATGTTGATGTGGGCCCTGGTGCGATCCGGCGAGTGGCGTTCAAGGGTCCCTTCTGTTGGACGTCTTGGCAATACCAACTTAGCCTGAATGCCCGTCTAGACGTTTCCTTGAACTCAATTCTCAACCGTTCCGAGTCTCGGTTGTCGGATGGATGCAGATGCCGAGCTGCATCATGGAGAAACATTTACCGAACACAGCAGAACCAGCATTATCGATAGCATTTAAAGACTCTCGAGACAGTTGAGCTCTTCACTCGACTCCGTCTATCGCACTCTATACGATGACTTACCAGTCCAAACCAACTTCCAACGGCGTGTATCGCATCAAAGTCCTTAACCAGGATCTGTTCATCGAGAGCGCTCCTGGTTATAATCCAGGATTGAAGCTTGCTTCGCCTTCTTCCACCAGTGCAAAGCAAAAAGTACGTCAACTCAGGCTGATCATATCTTTTCTTTATTGTATGTTCAATTTGCGCAGTGGACCCTCACCCAAGTGTCAGGCCAAAGCAACGTCTGGACTATGGTCAGCGTCGACGACGGGTCCGGTTTGACATACAAGAAGAACGCAGACACCTACTGGGGTTATGGGTA